>JANTPZ010096939.1:0-11320 GCA_025593235.1 Vachellia pachyceras
CTTGGTAGGAAATATATACTCTTGGTCAAAAGTAACAAAGGAGACAATACCATTATCAATCCATCACTATGCATATATCACTGTATTTATATAAAAAAATAAAAACTTGATTTAAGTTGCTTATATCTAATAAGCTAAATTCATAGATAAACTTATAGGTGCACATACATATTTTAACAAATAGCAATAGTAAAATAATAAGTGTGACTGAAAAATTTAACTTAATAGATATAAGCAATTTAACTTATGCACTTAAATAAACACAGGTCCTTTGATTCCAACTATAAAAGAAAGACATTACAATCTAAGCTCAAATAAAAAACTAATTATTTTATCGGTTCCATTTATAAATCAAACTTTCGCTACTTCCTACTCGCACATACTTGACCTCACATGAAAGATGAAGAATATCTTTATTCCGTACTGATAAAATCTTCAATAACATGGTAACCTGATTATGGCCCATGCCTTGTCTTCCCACTTGCATTCGCCAATAACATCAGACCAAGCCTCAAAACCACATCTTCTTCACATGAAATCTTACCACCCAAATTGGGAGCCAAGGAGCTCTCATAGGTGAAATTAGAGCTTGTAAAGTGGCCAAATACCCGCTTACAAAATGGGTTGAATTTAGCCAACCCAAACCGTCAACCCTCTAGTTTTTTAAATATTTTCCCTACTTTTTTCACAGCAATCATCACTGGTGTTGAGTTGAGCTTGACAGTCACTTGTTGTTGTACGTTGCAATGTACCGACGGAGGAGTTGAGCTTGGTATGTGCCAATGCCTGGAGCCCTGACGGAGGAGCTAAGCTGGGGACTTACCGACTTTTGAACTGTTGGTTGCCTAGTTGCTGAGCTAAGCTGAGCTTGACTTAGGGTTGGGAATAAGGGCCAACCCCCGGGTTGTGGGCTGGCCCGCACGGGTTGGCGGGCCAGCCCGCCAACCCTATTCCCTGGTGGCGGGCTGGCCCGTCAACCCACCAACCTATTTATTTTATTTTATTTTTTTATAAAAATAATTTTTTATTTTTTACCCAATTTTTTCCTATAAGATTGCATATTTTAATGATTCTCTTTCCAATCCTATCAATAAGTGTTCAATAATTTCTTAAAAATAGAATTTAATATTACCTTTTCCTTTGTAAAAAATATTGGGATTGAAAAAAGAAAAAAAAGCATATAAAATAATTTTTTTAAAAAAAAATAAAAAAGGCGGGTTAGGCGGGCTGGCTTTTGCCAGCTCGAGCTCGCCAGTTTTGGCGGGCTGGCGGGTTGGGCGTATTTCCATCCCTAGCTTGACTCCTAGAGCCCTACTGGTCGCCTGGTTCTTGGAGCTCCAATGGAGGAGCTGGACTGGGGACCTGCAAACCAAAGTGGATGTCAGTGCTTAGTCACCTAGTTTTAGGAATTTAGAGTTCAAAACTCACAAGGCGTCATGGAGACGAACTGACGAATATGAAGGGTGAATGATGATTGATGAATCTGTGAGTTACAAGCTAGGCTTTGCTCATTGAACATCTCCGACTTCCTCATCAACTTCGAATTCGGTGGGGTGCATTCGATTTGGTCCTTTAACAATGTCACATTACAACAGAGATGGGAGTCCATCTTGCCGAACTTCAATGCCTAGTTAACGGTATGGCACGACCCTCCATCATCATCCTCCACATACTCTCCGAAGTGTCTTGCCACTCCCAAGTCATGACTCCATGAGGTGTGAATGTGTTATTTAGGAAAAAAAACGGGCTAACCTTAGGGTGGGTTAGGCGAGTACGGGCCGAAAAAATCCACATCTAAACAATCCTAGTTTCTTTCAACCCAACCCCCAACAGGTTGGTGGGTTGGCCCCATATTATCACCTCTATGTGAAACCTGTGCCTAAAATAAAGTGGTGGGTCACATAAAGGAAACTTCTGTGATAGGAACCCAGAAACCTATTTTCAACACATGTCAAGCAATTTATGAATGTTATCAAAATATAAGGGGAAGGGCATGTTATTGGTATTACAAGTAAATGGGATGATGACAAGGAAAGAAAAAGTTAATCCGTCTATCAACCACCTCATTTGCCTTTTATATGCAAGATCATCCAATAACGATTAAAAGACAGTCTCCAGAGCTTTTGCCCCCCCGCCCCCAACAATTCCTTCTTCTCTCTCCTACATTTACATATAAATTACAAGAAATTTGGAGATCTAGATTTCATATTTGTTATGTAACTACTGCTTCTGAATTGCTGAAATTCAATGCGAAAGCCGCATGTGCTGGCATTTCCCCACTTCCTTTACATACAAATATCGAAGGGATCATAACTGATAAATAATTGCCCAGACTTGCGTTTAGGAATAGAGCTACACGTGCGTAGAAAACCATCAGCGCCGAAGCTCTAATTCGCATGCTAGAAAGGGTCTTCCGGAATTGTCCAGCAACACAACACAACACATGCCATGCTATCGTTCTTCTGAATTGAATTTGTTCCAAGCTTCCTGAAGAACCAATTCTTAAAAAATAAGTAAAAATATAATAAATGGAAAGGCATCCTTTAATTATCTACCTTGATATTCTCGTGTGACAGAGCAACTCCACCATACAATTCCTCACACCTATAAACTGTCAATGAATGACATGACACTATATAGGCCAGAGTACCGAGCAATCAGGGAAACATGGTTCCAGTTCCAGATGAATGAAACTAAGAGCCCTATTCACTCTCAGTTTGTAAGGCTCACAAGCTTGTGTATCTAAATGCACGAAGAATCCACGTGCACAGACAAACGTGTCTTGTGAAGTGCAGGTGCACCCAGTTTCACCAACAGAGGCAACGGCGCAATGAATCGTTCCACTTAGGATATGTTTGGAATAAGCAAGACCGAATGGTAACTGCCCCAAGGTCAAAAAACCAAACCAGCTAAGGTGGCATGCTAAACATACCTTAAGAAGATCAAAGACCTTTTCACATGTATATTTGTGTTGAATACTTGCTCCACGCTGCTGTAATTTGTCAGGATGAACACACAGGGTTGCCTTCCTGTAGGCCCTCTTTACAGCAGCAGATGTAATGACCTCCGTCAATGGAATTGGCTGCCATCCACTATCAGGCCCAAGAATCTGACGAGGTAAAAAGATCAGAAAAGCAAAGATAAAGCCTTGCTTCTAGAAGTTCAATTCTATCTGAGTCTTCCTTTCTTTCTTTTCTTTAGGCAGATCATAATTCAAGTCTCATACAGAAACAGCCAAGAGAAAATAGGAGTTAAGATTATCTGGCGAAAATGATACAATACACTTGTAAACATAAATCTTCACACCCTTCTCCCAACAGTGTGTCCTTGTGTAAAAAAGAGGTTTGGGTGAGGAGGAGCAAGCAGAAGCACAAGCAACTAGTTTAGAATATTGACACCTACATATTGCAAGGTTGATAGTAGGGCACGTAAATTTCCTTCTTTCCCACTTGACCACCTCCTAACTTCAGCATCCAGAGTCTCTGCTAATCTCTGTAAACAGCATGGGAAACAAATAATCAGTGAAACATGGAAACAACAGTTCAGAACCTCAAGCCTTCATTTGAAAATGATGAAGAGGGTGAGACAATGAGAGGGAAAAGAGTCGATTGGATAAAATTGAGGGAGTATCAAATAATCATCATATCAATATATTACAGAAGCTGTAGAAAGCCGCAATGTTCATGGGACATGCATGTCTTACCTTGGGCTCCACGCAAATGCACAGGGTCCATTCTAGTTTTCTAATCTTTTTTGTATGTAAAGATTAAATTATGCGGAATTTGGATGAAATATTCTCATTTTAATTCCTCTTAAAATCATTTTTCCCCTTCTACACAAGTTGTTAGAGGCAATTTATGTGAATAGATACTTACATTTCTCTCAGCCTGCTCCTTCTGAGCTAGAAGGTCACGCATGTTCTTTTCTTCCAAAGCTCTTGCCTAGAATATCCAGATAAATCAGTATGTAACATTTTAAATTTGGAGAATCTATGCGTGCTTCCTATCAAAGGAATGAAAATCTTACTGCACGTTCAGCTGTACGGCGATATCTCTCCAGTCTAGCTCTACACCTCTGTGCTGATTCACCTTCTCCTTCTGATCTTTCAGAAAAAGAAGAAGCTTCAAACAAATAACAGCAGTAATGATCATATCAGGCAGGGCAACAAAACATGCAAAATGTCAAAGTCAAATGAGTTTACACTGAAATAATACAGGGAAAACACATATCAAGTGTTACCATGTACTGAAGAATATGGATGTCTGGAGCCAGCAGAAGAACCGAAGTTGTGAAACTGTGAGTCTTGCACATCCTGTCATTTAACTGATTATATACTATGCAGGAGATTATACATTTAATCAACATCAGAATTATTAGGACACTTACAGATGGTGAAAAACCTTGTCTCCCACTACTTCTGAAAGAAGTGCCAAAGTTGTCAGATACAGATCTCTCTAATCTTTCTCTAGACTCAAAAGCAGCTCTCTCAGCCTTGGCTTTTTCCATGGCACGCTCCCGAGCCTCTGCAGTTGCTCTTTCTACAGCTGCACGTTCTGATTTCAATCTGGCCTCTGCATTTGCCTTATTATCCCTGGCCCCAGCACAAGCCTTCTCAAGCCTTTCACGGGCCTCAGTCAGCGCTCTCTGTCTAGCTTCAGCAGTTGCTCTCTCAAATGCTGCCCTTTCAGATCTATCACGAGCTTCAGCAAATGCTCTGTCACGAGCCTGAAGAGCCGCTCTATCGACAGCCATCCTATCCTTTTCTCTTTCCCTCTCCCTCTCAGCCTCCAGCATTGCTTTGTCAACAGCCATTCTCTCTTTTTCCCTTTCCCTTTCTCTCTGCCTCTCCTCCTCCATCTTTCTAAGATGGTCTTTCTCCAAGTCTCTTTCTCTACTCACCCTTTCTGCATCTCTCTCTTCTGATACTAGAGTTTCATTGATATTCTCCCTTTTATCTGTGGATTGGACTGCATGAAACTGAGAAGTACTTATCTCATTTCCTACCTCTAGCGCTGTGGCAGGTTTAGCTGCTTCTTTGTTCCTTCCTTTTTGATCCCACAGGTTCGGATAACTTGATGATACTTTGTCCTTGCTTTCTTCGTGGTTCAGGGCAATTTTTACATGCCGGTTGTTCTCCCCTCTCTCAACCCATTCATGAGTAAATTTCATGTCCACATTTCTGGGGTTAACATCTTGTTGATGGGCTGTTTTAATTTTCTCTACTCCTGTTTCTTGACGACCAAAGCCAGTTTCATCATCTTTTGTCATACAGTCATCCACTTTTCCTGATTGGGTCCCCAAGTGTTCCGCATTCCCAGGGCTCATTTCAGGTTCTCTATTATTTTCATTAGCCATTAGGTTTTCCATTCTTTTCTCTTCCAATTTATTGCCACTAACTTTGCATTCAGTTTTTGTCCTGCCAATTGCATGGCCAGCAACGGATTGTTCTGATTCCTCCAGTTTTTCAATACATTCTTCATAACTGGGAGCTAATTGAGCTGCAAGATGATTTGGATCACACTCTGTTTTCAATATCTCGTCACTTTCTGTAGCAAACTTCATTTGCTCCAAACCTTTGTCCAATTCCTTATCTCTTTCTCCCCCATCCACGCTCTTAAGCACTTTCTTAGAATGCTCCTGATGGTTATCCTCATTTGATATGGCTTCACTTCCTTCCCTGTTGAACTCCCAGTTTGATGGGCTCTCAATTTCTTCTTGCCTCTTCAATATTCCACTGTTCTTATCTTGCTCTAGATTTTGATTCAGAACATTTTGAACACGTTTGATGTTATCTGCTTCTTGAAGTCCATTTTCAATTTCATGTCCGTTATAAGCCTCACACACCTCTTCAAATATCTTTTTATCGGGCATTCTTTCACATGCCTCCTTCACTCTCTTGTCATTTCTTCCCTGCTCAACAGTCTCTTTCAGTCTTATCTCGTTAACTTCTAGATCGAAGGCTTCTTTACATCCTTTTCCATTATTTTCTTCAACTTTCTGTTCTGTCTCTTCTTCACGTTCTTTTCTAGAAGCATCATTTAGGATTTTCTCAATTTCTTCTCGTTCATAAGCCTCTTTTTGTTCCTTTTCCTGAACCAGTTCAGTTTGTTTTAAACTCTTCTCATTTTCTCTTCGGTAATACTCTTTTCTCTTTATATTCTCAACAACATCTTCCTTTAATTTTCCATTGTTCTCTTCCATCTCCATAGACTTAGTCTGTTTTTCCTCACCCTCTCCTTTCCCTAGGGCAAAAGCTTTTCTTTCTCTGCCATCATTTTCTTTCACTTTACCGGTCTGCTTGTGCTTCTTGACATTATCCCTTTGTTTGTCCACCTCTTTTAGTTTCTTCTCATTTTCTTCAAGTCTCATAACCTGAACTTCATCAAATCTATTGACCTCTTTTGATTTCTCGCCTTTCGTTTGTTGGACTGCCTTGTACTGAGTCTGAGACACATTCTCTGAGTTTCCTGATTGATCAACATCAGATAATTTCTTTTCAGTTTTTCCATGCTGGTGAGTGATTCTTACACTTTCAATCTCCTCATGCTCTGAGAACTTTCTAACTTTTCCCTTCTTCACATGCTCTTTTTGTTTGCGGTCTTCACGAGAACCTTTAGATCTAATGATTTTATCTAGTTCCAAAGCCTCTTTTGCAGCTTTAGACCTTTTCTTGCATTCATCCAGCTGACATTTTTCTTCAATTGCTCTTACCATTTTACTCTCATCGTGCAGATTAGCCTCCCATTCATGCTCACGGATTCTAACATCTTGTGCTAAACTCTTAGAATGATTTACTGACTGAAAAACATTGGGAGATTCTTCTGTGTCCACCAGCTCAAAAAATTCAGTTTCTTCCTTCCATGTTCCTGCTCCAGTACTTCTATCAGACTCTTGAGATGACCTGGATCCATTGATGCACTTTTCCTCAGTGGATTTTTCAAACATATGTAGAGGTTTATCCCTTAACAATGAATCTGGAGTTTCCATGACAACTTTCGTAGCCTTCTGCCTTTCATCCGTGAAAGGAATCCTCATTTTTCTATGTCTCTTATCAGAAGCTCCCTGTATTCCCTCATCCTTCAAACTACTCGATCTAGTCGTATTCCTGCTTTCCTCTTTGCTTTTCACATCATAACTAGTCTTGACACAGCTTTCAAAATCCTCCTCCTTTCTCTCCTTTAATTCTTTGGCACTTCTAAGTTTTGCTTCAACTCTATGCACTGCTTCTTTCATAGTAGCAGTAGAAGCCGCTGAAGATGAATTCATATCAACTTCTACATCAAAGAAAGGCGGTGAGCTGTCCCCTGGAATCCCTTCAGGGGCAACTTGCTCAGAATTCAAATGAAAATGACCAGTGTCACCTTTCTTTGCATCTAGCAAGGGTGGTGGCCGAGAAGGGGGAGGCACTGGAGAGGGCCGAGTTCTAAGGTTGATGTCAGACACAGTAATCAATGTCTCCCTGGAATGAGAGCTACTTCTACTGTATTCACTATGCAATTTAAGATCATCACCAAAAGCCTGTTTGTCAGAAGTATGATTAGATGGATGTGAAGTTGTCCTCCCAAGATGGTTTTCTCTGTCCTCAGTGGTAAGGTCTACATCAAGATTTATATCATCCGGGAATTGCATGGAAGGATCAATGCTATGCATGGGGGTTGCTTCATCAAACACTAGAGTGAATCCATGAATGGGTTGCACCCCAGTGATGTGCCTTTTCCCCTTCAAAATACCCCCATTACCTGTTCCATCAACCCTATGGTAAGAAATGTTGAACTCTTTATCACCATCAACAGAGTGGTAAGGATCTCCCCTTGATATGCTTTGATTATTTCCAGAACGATCTGACCCTCCTGAAATTGAATCAGTTTCTTCTGGAGTCCTATAGAAGATAAAGATGAAATGGCACACCATCATATCTCAGTCACAAATGAACTAATGACTCAACTAAGAGAAAATATAGAAATAGTCTGTAAATTCTTTGATGAAATTAAAACAAAAGAACATATTAACCTCTGAAGATACGAGGAGTCTAAAGCACATATTTGTACGCCGGAAAGGGTCGCTAGTTAATCTAGAATACTCTAATTATCCTTCTTGGTCAAGGGGGACACAAAACTGAAACCAGAAATGACAACGTTGTCCGCTTTGCTTTACAGACTCGCTAAATTTTTATGCGAAACATCTCAATGAACCACTACAATGGCATATGAACTAGCAAGCACCATGATCCTACAAGGAGCTGCGAGCCAGCACGATATTTTACTTATCAGCGGTTCACTAACATTAGTCCAAACACCTCAACCTACAAGATCGATCTTCATAGTTCGACCCGACAGTCCAGGAAAGTGAAATCAAGGTCTGAACCGCTGAAAGTCATTATGCAGACAGAAATAACAACCCATTTTCCTCCATGACACAAACAAAGGTAATCTCAATTTACGATATGATCACTCACTTCATCAAATATAAAATATTAGATACAGAAATGGAATCCTCGAGCAAAGCGTAAAATGGGATCCTATTCGTACCAGGCTTCGTCAGAGGAAACATCATCCCGAACGTTGGGTTGGTGAAACAAGTCCTCATAAGAGACCGCAAAATCTAGACCGTTGAAACCTCCAAAAACTTCACCGTAGTCAAAGGCGGAGCTGCGGGCATCGAAGCAGACCTCGTGTTCATCAAGCAGCGGAAGATCCAGAATCGGTATAGAAGATGCGCGTGCTGTGTGGAAGCTTCCAAAAATCTCACCGTAGTCTTCGAAACGAGGTGAGAGGCTGTTAACTCCGAACTTGGGAGGACCTCCGTAGACGTCGTCATACAGACCTTTAGCTGGCAGGCCCCCATGATTGGCATTGATTTTCTTGGAAAACGCCGCGGACACCTTGTCTGGCTGTCGAGAATGCGCGAGACTCTCCATCAAAATGCAGCTTCGCTAGGGTTTCTTCTCGATAGTTCTGTCGAGTACGGTGTTTGCTTCTTCCTCTCTCTCTCTCCCCCGCCTCTCTTTCTGCCTCTGTATGAGTGCAGAGACTGTGGAGCGTCAGAGGAGGAGGAGGACGAAAGGGAGGAAATGGCAAAAAGAAAAAAATATTGAAAACCGAAAAAGGTCGGACGCGAAATGACAAAACAGGACCGATATAATTGCCGTTAATAGAAATTCACATCCATATTCTAAATAATAGAATTAATAAATAAAAATTTTAAATATTTATAAAATTTATTAATGAATGGCGGTAAATTTGTTAATAACAACCTCAGCAGCTATTCCTGAAGACTTATGGTAATTTTGTAAATTTTTGAAACATTTTATTCATTAATTCTCTTATTTGAAACTTAATTAAAAATTTTCCTACTTTATTTGTTTTATTAAATGTTTAAGCAAATAAAAAAGCGATGCTTCTTCGTCGTCTTCCTTTTTCCCCCTTGATGTCCCAAAAAGTTGCCTTGTGTGTTCAAATGAAAATCAATTCATTAGCGCTAATTAATAAAAAAGGGAGGGTGACAGGTGGCGCCGGTAGACGGTGAGGACGCGGGAAAGGGATGTGAACGTTTTTTTTTTTTATTTTGGATTAGTTGGGGGTTTGGAGAACATGCAAGGACGACATTTTATGATTACCAATAATAATAATCATTATGTTTTTCATCAAACAAAAAAAAAAGGAAGACTTTGATGCTCGCTCGCATTCACTCAACTTGCAATATAACGAACCACTTGAAAAAATTTATTTCTTCTTTAATATGCTTACGTTTTCTGAGGAGCTAGCCTCTTAGTGTGGGACTCCACTGGGAAAAACAGAGATTTTGCTGTTTATATGTTTGAAATGCGTGCACTGTTTAATCGACGCACCATGTGTGATTTGTCGGAAGCAAATGATGAGGTTACACTCTCTTAATTTTTTTTTGTCGTTAAAAGTTTAGGTGGGTTAGACACCGATCCCCCACCAAGGTCAGGGTACGACCTCAGAGTTTTATGAGCACTTACAAAGAACTTACGAGATCGCCTACCAAATGAGCCCTCATAACTGCAGAGGGAATCGAACTCATCTTCTTATGAGAGTTAAGCTCGTTCGTTACCATCTGTACCAACTCTTATCGGTTACACTCTCTTAATTTAATTGTGTGTGTATGCAAGCATTAGGCAATCTTATGAGAAGATTGCTTAATTTATGAGCACTTACAAGGGACTTACGAGATCGCCTACCAAATGAGCCCTCATAACTGCAGAGGGAATCGAACTCATCTTCTTATGAGAGTTAAGCTCGTTCGTTACCATCTGTACCAACTCTTATCGGTTACACTCTCTTAATTTAATTGTGTGTGTATGCAAGCATTAGGCAATCTTATGAGAAGATTGCTTAATTTATGAGCACTTACAAGGGACTTACGAGATCGCCTACCAAATGAGCCCTCATAACTGCAGAGGGAATCGAACTCATCTTCTTATGAGAGTTAAGCTCGTTCGTTACCATCTGTACCAACTCTTATCGGTTACACTCTCTTAATTTAATTGTGTGTGTATGCAAGCATTAGGCAATCTTATGAGAAGATTGCTTAATTTATGAGCACTTACAAGGGACTTACGAGATCGCCTACCAAATGAGCCCTCATAACTGCAGAGGGAATCGAACTCATCTTCTTATGAGAGTTAAGCTCGTTCGTTACCATCTGTACCAACTCTTATCGGTTACACTCTCTTAATTTAATTGTGTGTGTATGCAAGCATTAGGCAATCTGTTATCATTATTATTTTTTTTTTGGAATGAACGTCTTACCTACTGCAGCACGTACGCAAGGTAAAGAGAAAAATGTAGAGGCAATGGCTTAGCTAGGGATGGGGAAGTGATCCTTAGCAATGATTTTAAAACTGGACCGGACCGGCCGGTTCGAACCGGAAACCGGCGAACCGGCCGGTTCGCCGGTCCGGTCAGGAATTCAACCCCGGGTTCAGTCAACCCGGACAGAACCGGGGTGACCCGGGGTTAACCCGGTCAGCTCGCCCGGTTTGGCGAGCTGACCGGGTTTATATTTTTTTCCCATTTTCAGGGACGAAACGGCGTCGTTTCGTCCCTTTCAATTTTTTTTTTTTTACTTTTAAGTCTGAAACTCTGAGTCCCCGCGGTGAAAAGGCGAATGCTTCCCCTTCCTCAATCCCCACGGCCCTACCACAGCTCCCTCCCGAGTCCATCGTCCTCGCCGTGCTGATTGTGCCACCGCCGTTGCAACGCCTCCACCCCTTCCTCCGGTGACTATACTCCTCGCCTTAATCTTCTTCTCTCATTGTTTCGACGCCATTTTCCCCCTTTGATTTTTGCCCTAAAAA
>JANTPZ010096940.1:0-17551 GCA_025593235.1 Vachellia pachyceras
CGGGCCCGCCTAACCCGCGGGTTGAAAGGTGGCGGGCTGGCTTTTCAAAAAATATTACACTAAATAACCTATGTATACATGCACAATCCAATTCCTCTTTCCCATCAATGTATATACATGTATATATAACTAAAGGTTGTAGAAGAGAAACCCCGACAGGTTAGATCAGCTGGCTGGGGCTGTTCTAGCTTAACCACGGGTCTCGAGTTCGAGCCGTGGGAACGCAGCACCCTAGGGGCCAGGGGCGCCAACCTTAATGGTTCCTGTCATGCCTCGATCTGGATTAGTCTGGGGTCGTTGATATGCCTAAAAGATGGTTTGCCCCAGGATACCGGAGGAGAAATCCAAAAAAAAAGGTTGTAGAAGAGAGACTAGCACTTGTTCCCTTTTTTATTTGTTTAATGCTTTCTGCTTGGTGTTGGTCCACTTCTTTTTGGGAAATGAGAATTCCAATTCCAATAAGCAGGCCCTACTAGTCCTAATAACCAGTACATAGGATATGAGTGTATAATTGGCATGTTTGGCAACCCTCAGCTTATTTTTATAAACAATTTTAACAATGCTTTTCCGTAAAACGAAATAATCTCCTCCACATATTTGTCTCAACTTATGTGAATAAGTATTTATAAGTGATTTATGACAATTTATCAAACGGATCCAATAAGACAGAGGAGGGGCCATTCACAGATCAAGTTTCCACGGTAGCATATTAATTTACCTCGGTCACAATTCTTCATCAAAAGAAATTATTAGCTTTTTATCTGCTGCTCTGAGAGTGCCCAATACAACAGCCTAGCTCGTACTCTCAAATGATTCCAAGAAAGCTTTTCTTTACTTTTTTTGGTATGCAAAATTTTTGGCAGGGGTATGGTGAGCCCCACCCAGATAAGGAAAGGTACATGCCTGATCACAGGCAACCCAGTTGTCCTATCACTCACGCAATGTCCTTGCTGGCTAATTTTGGTGTGGCTAGATATCATTGATCGGGATAGAGCGCTTTGCCTAGATATAGGATGTCTTCTAGCGATGGATTCAGATCTGATTTAGGAGTTTTAAGATAAATAGGTTTAAAATGTATGAAATTTATTTTTAATATATTTTAAAAAAATTTGAGTAAAAATTTAGTGTGTCAAAATTAGTAAATAAATGGATGTTGAAATAAATCACATAATACTAATATATACATAATTTTGTGGAAATCTAAGGGTGCTGCTGAACCGTTGGCCACCACCTAGGTCCACCTATAATGTTTCCTCTAACACCTAGACAATCTCAGAAATTGAACCCTCTCCCTTTTAGAGTGTCTAACCATTTGACAATTGAAGCCATGGACAAATACTAATTAAAGAGATGTGCTCTTAAGATGATGATTAATATTATTTGAGTGTCTAAGCTCTAATATTCATCTCTCTTTTATATCTATTGGGCCCCAAAATTTAGTATTCCCACACTCCTTGGAGTTAGTCGGAGGATAAATTTAATCCTTTATAAAAAGATTTCAATCAACTTTATATCTTGAATGTATTAATTTTTTTTTAAAATATCGCTATTGATAATTACCCGTACTGCTAATTAGGTTACGTTCCATAAGGGCGGTTGCAAATCCAATGCAAATGATGAATAGGAACAATGCAGAGAAACCAATATATATATATATATAACAAAGCAGCGAAATAAACTAATTTTCTTAAAACATGCAATTCACTTATACGATTGGTTATGGTATGAAATATAATTTGGGGGATGGTGTGTTTGTGTGGGCAGTTTGTGATGGTGATAGTGAAGGGGTCGGTGGCGATATCATTCGAGGGGAACAAGGAACCGGCGGCGTACGCGGAGATAGTGTCCATGGGAGGCATAGACTCACAGGTGAAGAAGAAGCTCATTGCCTCCATTGGCTCCATCCTTCACTCCAGGCTCTCTGTTCTTCCCTCCAGATTCTTCCTCAAGGTCTTCGACACCACTGCTTTTCGTAACAACAACAACAACAACCACCCCTCTTCAAAATTATAATCATAAATGAACCATCTCCCTCTCCCTTTCTCACATCTCTCCCTCCCTCAATAATCGATATTGTATCCCTAGTTTAATTGAATAATAATCATTATGCTTAATTTACATCTCCTTCTATCCATAAGTCATATCATTCAGGTCTGAAAGCAGTTTCCACCCAGAAGACGGAGAGCTCCACGTTGAGGAGAGAATAGGGTTGCCGTCTTGACTACCGTTACCGTTCTCCTCTCCTCCCGCGGGAACTGTCGCCACCATTATTCCACACGTTTAATTTGATTCTATTTCCTAGCGTCGTTGGCATGGCCACCGGGAGGAGCTAGCATTCCCATGGTTGTTTTCGAAGATTCCAAAGTAATCATTCCTATAATCACCAAAGAAGAAAATATAATAGCATAAATTATCAGTTATATAGTGCTTGTTTAGGTTTGACGTCAGTGGCGGCCTCAGATGGTTTAGGGTGCAAATTATTTTTTGAGAAGATAAATGAGACTTATTCTTAATATCTTTTGAGAATAATTTGAGTAAAAATTTAGAGGGTTCAAAATTAACAAATGAGTGGGTGCAAAATAAATCACATAACACTAATATATACCTAATTTTCTGGAAGTCAGGTGGTGCGGTTGCACCCGCTGCGGACCATGTAGGTCCGCCCCTGTTTGACATTGAAACCACATTGTATAGAAGTTGAGACAAAACTCCTATCATATATTTACATTGGTTTCCATAAAATTATTCTCATAACATATTCTTAAATACATAAACATCCACACTCGCCTTGCATTCTCACAATCTCCCAAAGTATGAATGATGGACTTCTCACAACCACACTCAAAAGGACTCATTCAGCCTGTTTGGAAGCACTTATTTTTTACTTTTTTTCTACATTACACATAAGTCGAGACAAAACTTCTCTTGCATTCAAAACTCCACCTTTTTTCTGCTGAAAAATAAATAACGACAAATGATAATTCGATTTTATTAGATGTCTTTGAGGGATATGACAAATGATAATAAGAGCATGCATACAATAATAAATTAGGAAAAATAAGTAACGTAAATGATAATATTTAATCTATTATTGCATATCTTTGAGGGATACAACAAATGACAATCAAAGATGCAGGTCGAAAAAAGTTAGGAAAAGTAAGCAATGACAAATGATAATCCAAATTTTTTGGATGTCTCAATGCGACAAATGATAATCGAAGCAACCCATGCAAAAAAAAGTTAGGAAAAAAAAATAAGTAACGACGAGTGATATAAAATCTAAGTTTATTGAATGTTTTGATATGACAAATAATTATCGAAGCATGCATGTAGAAAAAAGTTACAAAAACAAATAACTGTCAATGGATCAAGTGCTATGTTGGTGAAGAGACTGAATGTCTCCCATATGGTCACAGATTCGATCTAAAGCACTGAGAGAGAAGAACAAAAAAAACAAATAACGAGAAGTAATAATCCAAGTTTATTGAATGTCTCAATACAACAAATAAGTAACGCAACGCGAGACTTGCGTAGTCACTTTTTCATTCAACGGATTCTTAAACGGGCAAATTATGAACGTTAGGAACATGTTTGGCTCTGAGCAATGGTGGGAACCCTCTCAGAAAAAAAACCGTTAGCACTTGTCTCCAACATCATATATTTTTAGTAATAATGTGCTTGTTTGACAACTTATTTCAACCCTATTATATACAAGTTAAAAAAAACTCATCTCATATATTTACTTCGAAATCAGTAAAAAGTTCTTCCAACACTTTTCTCAACACATATTGTTTTAGGAAAAAAAAAGTGACTGCAATAAACAGACCTCTCAAAAAAAATAATATAATTTTTTTAAAAAAAGTTGGTCTGTCTCTTCACTCTCTTGACACTAAATGGACATCTTGATAAGCCTAGGTTTTCCACTTGTTTCAATCCCATTGATCACTCCCCGTAACAAAGCGAGGTTATCATTGCCCCCACAGTCAATCTGCGCATTTCACTCCACATATTGGTTTGGAGGCTTTTCAAGAGTGGCCCATTATTGCATTTTGAATATTGTATAATTTAATATAAATTGATTTGACATTAAAATAAAAGTTGCTCTTATCTCTTTCAATGCATTAACATTATATAGTATTAAAACAAAATATTTATGTGTAACGCACAATAAACATTTCATGCATGCATGCGAAGGTTTTGAGGTTAATTAAACGTGTACCTTTTAATAACTATACTGCTGTGAAAAAGAATCATTCAAAGACTAAAATGGATATATTATTGGCAAAAAAAATGGAGCTTTGGAGGTGCAATTTAATACACGAGATGTGATAAACATTATACGATAGAATTAGAGATAAGTCTCCTATTTAAAAATTAATTATAGAATTTGACATTTCACAAAATGCAATTGAACTTCCATAATATACAAATAAACTATGTGCACCTGAGCTTCTATGTATGTAACTAAGATTTTATATGTTAGGTATCATTCTCTTAGGGCTTGTTTGGAAACCAAGTTTAAAACCTAGATTTTGAAAAGTTATTAGCTCGTTTGAGAGCAATTATGCAATTTCTACTTTTTTCTCCTTTCTCTTTCCTACTTTTTATCTCTTTCTCTTTCTTACTCCTCTTTCATATCCACTTTTTTGCCTCGAAATCTATAAAAGCTATAACTTTCCAAACATAAATCACTTCTCGGATTCTGTGAAATCTAATTTTTACCTTGGATTCTGTGAAACATAGATTTCAAACCTGGTTTCCAAACAAGCACTTATGATTGGGAAGATATAGCTTTTACGGATTCCGAGATAAAAAAGTGGGTAGGAAAGAGAAAGTATGAAAGAGAAAATACAGGTTTCAAACCTAGGTTTGTAACCTAGGTTAAGTTGCTCCCAAACGAGCCCTTAGTAATTCACCAATAGGAGATTTATCTCTAATTCTCCCTAAACATTAACATATAATATTGTAGTAATATATCAAACCATAAAATAAGCCATGCGTTTTATATTGTTTTGAAAGTCTAATGTGCTAAATATTATACCTAACAACTCAATTGTAAAAAAAAACAATACTTTTTGGAGGAAGAAAAGGAAATAATACTTGCTTAATGGTGAAAGAAGTAATACTTGTAATATATATATATATATATATATGAATATTTCTCAGCGTCTAATAAATATAATGTTTTTTTAAAAAATAATTTTTACGTAGGGCTTTTTTATAGCTTTAGTTCTGGATCTCCTATAAGTCGGTGGTCAGATATAATTCCAAAGCATATGCAAAATTAATGGGTGTGAACATGTTAAATTTGGGCAATAGTGAAAGCAACCAATGAGCATGAGAAATTAAATACTATGACGAAATACAGATGCACGAATCGGTTAGATATTATTAATGTATATATAGGTGCATGAACTGTGACCAACGTGGCGAAAACATAAAATGCCTCACGGCTTCCATTTCAAATTGGGTTAAATTCTAATTTTATCTAAAAAAAATTTCACTTTTAAACATTCAAGTATTTTTATAAATATCACCACCTTCAAAATTGTTAGAAGGGATCCAATGTCGACTTTGATGGTTACAAATATAATCGGCAATCTTGATTTTTAATTAGCCAAAGGCCATTTATTTTAACCTTTTCTAATAATTAACTTTCAAGTTGATATTATTCAAAAAAAAACTTCTAAATATCCAGTTATAAAGTTGAACCTTTGACTCCTTTTATATAAGCGAGTTTCGAAACCGTCTTTATATTTTTCAAAATCACTTTATATATAAATTATTTTTCGAAAGTTAATGTAAACACACTTATATATGTGTATGCACCATCACCTCTAGGGTGGTCCAAGAGAAATAGACCATAGAATCAATTTAGTTTCACGCGATAAACAGACCCCCAAAAACTAAGAACACATCTTTAAATTAAAGTTCAAGCAAAAGCGCGTCAAAATTAAATTGGGCTTGATTAAAATTATTGACTCCCACGAATGAATTTATGTATTTACTGAGCTTAATACTAACTCTGCTTCTTGTTGAACCCATTACCATATTAATTACAGAACGCAGGAAATGGTATAACATCACGATCAGACTAATATTAGAATTGACACTAACTTGAACAATTTATGGAAGGCTTATTTTAAAAACGTTGATTAAGATAAAATTTAAAAATCAATGAATCTAAGAAAAAAATACTTACAATGCAATGTAATAGAATTGAAAATTAATGAAAAGTCTTCTTTTAAACAAACCATATTATTCAAAGTTGCATTGCCTTTTTATGAAAATATATTCACGTAAGTCGAAACAAAATTCAATTTATATACTTACATTATATGCTGTAAATCCCGTTTAAAAAATAGCTCCGCAGCTAATCCAAATATATCTTTTTTTATGCTTTTTCTCTCCCTAATTCCTTTCTTGTCAACATGCATCCTCACAAGTTTCATTTATAAATTCTGAAAATCATTGAGCTCCAAAGTGACAACTCAATAACTGAAGTGGCTACCTCAATCTCTCTCTTTTTGACTTTGCAACCTCTATTAGTTGTACCTGTACCGCAAGCCCCTCATACATGCATCTTCTTGCTAATTGCAGATTCCAATCCCTCTACATTTTCAAACAAAATAGTTCAATTTTGATTTATACTATTTAATATCTCTGTTTGGTAAGCCATTTTCACCGACGGATGCGCTTACTGAAACAAAATTCCTCTCACATAAACTACCTCGGAATCTGTGTCCATTTTCCCAATGGACTATCCAAACGGACCTAATGTTGTAAATAAAATGAAACTCGATGGACTAAAATCATGTGGGTTTTAAACATGAAGAATAAAAAATAAGATGAGGAAAACTTGTATACCAAAGTTTAAATGAACTCAAAAAAAAAAAATCTGAACCATTGAAATTAAATTCAACATGATGTAAATTAAAAGTAAATAGATAAAGATAAGAGAAACTTTGAGGGGAATGAGAAAGTTTGAGAGGAATTCTATTCACTTTTGGATGTGGTGTATCCCATGTACAAAGCTCTATTTATAGGCATTTAAAAGTGACTTCCAAGGATCATGAGCAATGAATAGTACAATCAATTGTAGATGAATATGCATTGTGACTCTTTGTACATACATTGTGACTCTTTATACATTGAATACCTCTTTAGTTTCTTAATAACAATTCATGTATATTATTTATGTTTTAGGAAATCAAGAGTCTATGGATATCTACTCTTGTAATATATTTATAATACCCCCTTAGATGTTTATTTTGAGTGTGCCTCATTAAAAACTTTAACTAAGAAAACCCTCTAAGACAAAACCTAGTTAAAGAAAAGAGTACATCATTCATTGATACACTATCAAGTGCTATCTCATTAAAAAAACATTTCTAGGAAAATCCAGTGGAACAAAACATAGATAAGGGAAAAAGAGTACATCGTGTATTGACTCCCCTTCATGATGTCATCACTTGATATCCATGAGTCTGCGAAGACCGATGCCATGGATAAGTTTTTGAAAGATTGATCCTAGAAGAGACTAAGTGAATAAATATGCAAAATTGTTGCTTAAACAAATTTGTTAAAAAGTTATTTCACTTTTCTTCACAAGATTACGAGTGAAAAATAGTTTAGAAGAAATATTTTTCATTCTATCCCCTTTGATGTATCCTCCCTTCATTTGAGCCATGCATGATGTATTATCTACATATAAAACTGTTGGGATATTTTGTTCTACAAAACCACACATCTTCTGGATATGATGAATTAATAATCTTAGCCATCATATTCTCGGCTTGCCTCATGCGCTGTAATAATTTCTGCATAATGCTAATGTGGCAGCTAAAGATTGTTTTGTTGAACACCAAGATATAGTTGTACCTTCGTATATAAATATCCAATTTGAGATATAGCTTTATATGGATTTGATAAGAATCCTGCATATGCATAACTGATCAAGAGTGACCAAGATTCCTTAGAATAAAATCATCCCATATGTGATATCCCTCGAAGATATCGAAGTATATGCTTACCTCCATTCCAATGCCTTCTAGTTGGGGAAGTACTAAATCTTGCTAACAAATTAATATCAAATGCAATATCTAGTCGAGTTGAATTAGCAATATACAGTAGTGCACATATGACACTAAGATATGGTATTTTAGGATCAAGTAGTTCTTTCTTTTCTCGAGGGCGAAAATGATCTTTTTTCTATATCAAGTGACCTTACAAACGTTGGTGTAGTCAATGGATACACCTTATCCATATAAAATTATTTTAAAATTTTATCAATATAATTTGATTGATGAAGAAATATTCCATTGGTTAAATGCTCGATTTGTAAATCAAGACAAAATGGTCTTTCTGAGCTATGTCATTTCAAATTCTTTCTTCAAACAATCAATCGCTTTTTAAAACTTTTTAGGAGCGCCAATAATATTTAAGTAATCAACATAAACTAAAATTATGGTAAACTCTGATCCATCTCTTTTAATAAAGACAAAAAGGCATAAGGAATCATTTTAATATCCTTCTTTTATCAAATAGTCACTAAGACGAGTATACCACATTCGTCCGGACTTTTCAACTCATACAAGGATTTTTGCATGCGTATTGCATAATTTTCATGTGAATCTTCACATTCATTTGGAAATTTGTAGCCTTCACAAATTTTCATATAAATTTCACTGTTCAATGATCCATACAAATATACTATAACAACATCTATTAAATCCATGTCAAGTTTTTTGAAAAAAAAATGTAAAGCTTTAATTATTTTCAAACATATTGAAACTACGATTCTAAGTCTTGGCACGTGGATGACATTATTTTGGAACAGCCTTAATGTTTATGTTTTGGAATATATGTGACGAATCAAAGTCAACAAAAAGATTGATCTTTTGGCCCCAATAGGTCACGTCAAAGTCGTTTTCATTTTCAATTTGTGGTCTTATGAATCTATTCTTTTTTTTTTTTTAACAAAATGATCAACTCAAAAGTTGAAAAAGTCAATGTCTTAGTGAACCATTAAAATATATAGGGAGTGAAAGGTATGTTTAACATTATTTTTCATAAAACGAGATAATCTTCTTAATTTATTTACCTCAACTTACGTAAAAGTATTTCTCCATTGCATTTCCAAACTGGCACATAATTAAAGTGGACAAAGATTTTATTGGGTTGTTTGGCATTTCGTTTGAAAAAGGTAAACATGCACTCAACAGTATTTTTTCGTAAAAAAAGATAATCTATTTCACATATTTATCTTGCAAATGGTAAAAGTACTTCTTCACCGTATTCCCAAAAGAACCCATACTTTTGATTAGTTTTTCCAATAAACAAATAAATTTGCTGCTTGGCTTACTCAACTCATTTAAAATGTAAATATATTTTGCTTAGCAAACGGAGTTGAGTCCACTGAAAATTGTCCGCCACTCATAATACTGTAAATCAAAATTTGAGTTCTCATTAAAAGATATGTCCACAGTTAGTGTGCATGTTTAGAAAATCTTTCCCTTAACAATGTACGCAAGTCAAGATAAAAAATTATCGTGAAATCTATAAAAAGTATTTTGAAATACATAATTTCTTATTGGATTCTATAAATTCTTCTTGAGATCAATAAACTCGTTTCTCTCAATAGATTCCCAAACACACACTGTTTGATACACCTTGAATATAGTTATACGTTTAGTAGAGAATGTTCGAAAACGGTTTGATAGTAAATATGAGTAAGGTTTCTAAAAATGATTATTGAGATTAGTAGAGAAAGACAGACCAAAAGGGGGAAAGGTTGTATGAACATCTCATATGGAGGAGTGAGATCAACTTTAAATCGCTCCATATTTTATCGTATAAATTACCTTAAAAGATGCTAATCCATTCCTAATTTACACATTATAAGTGGGCCGGCTTAGTTTAAACCTGTCCAATTGAGCAGAATATAAAGTAACATTATCATTAATTCATTAGCCAATAAGTAAAATAAGAGTGTGATTGTGAATAGATCAATTCATTATCATCAATTCATTAGTCAAAGAGATAGAGTTCGTTCAATGATGTAGCAAGTAGCAACGATTCAACCAAACAGTAGAAAGGTTATTCACCAGCATGACACCCAAGTTACAAAACTCGGAAAAAGACATTTAATATTATTTGAATTAAAGGCTTGTTTGTATCATCCTTTTGAAATATTGGTTTGATTTCAAAACCTAGGTTTTACCCCAAAATTTAGGTTTTGTCTAAATACAAAAATTTTTCAGAAAAGCTATTTTAGTTACAAAATCTCGATTTGAAACATAGGTTTTGAAATCTAGACTTTCTCTTTCCTACTTTTTCCTCTTTTCTCTTTTCTATTTTTTTCTTTCTCTTTCCTCTTTCCTACTTTTTTCCTTCTTTCACTTTCCTCTTTCCTACTTTTTTCCTTCTTTCACTTTCATATTTCTTACTTTTCATTTTTTATTTTTCCTATTTTCCACCAACTTTTTGCTTTGGAATCCATAAAAGTTAATAACTTCCCAAACATAAATCACCTTTCAAAACCTAGGTTTTGTTTCTAAATCTGTAAAAGCTATTTTCCAAAATCTATTCTCCAAAACTTAGGTTTTACCTCGAAATATGTAAAAACTATTTTCAAAATAGCTTCCCAACAATCCTTAAATTACATTCGGCAATAACATTCTATTTCACCTAGTATTCTTCTAAACTAATTCGTTCAATATTTTAGATTATTTTTTAGCAATATCCTTTGTTCTATACTATTTTTTTTTGTACAAGTAAAGTCATGGCGGACCGACATGCATTTGAGTGGGTTCAGCTGCACCCTTGACTTCCAGAAAATTAGGTATATATTATTATATGATTTATTTTTTTGATACAAACGGAAATAAAATAAAAGGATAAACAAATACAAAAAAGGAACTAAGTGACACTCGTTGCCTTCAAAAAATTAGGTATATATTATTTTTTTTGTACAAGTAAAGTCATGGCGGACCGACATGCATTTGAGTGGGTTCAGCTGCACCCTTGACTTCCAGAAAATTAGGTATATATTATTATATGATTTATTTTTTTGATACAAACGGAAATAAAATAAAAGGATAAACAAATACAAAAAAGGAACTAAGTGACACTCGTTGCCTTCAAAAAATTAGGTATATATTATTTTTTTTGTACAAGTAAAGTCATGGCGGACCGACATGCATTTGAGTGGGTTCAGCTGCACCCTTGACTTCCAGAAAATTAGGTATATATTATTATATGATTTATTTTTTTGATACAAACGGAAATAAAATAAAAGGATAAACAAATACAAAAAAGGAACTAAGTGACACTCGTTGCCTTCAAAAAATTAGGTATATATTATTTTTTTTGTACAAGTAAAGTCATGGCGGACCGACATGCATTTGAGTGGGTTCAGCTGCACCCTTGACTTCCAGAAAATTAGGTATATATTATTATATGATTTATTTTTTTGATACAAACGGAAATAAAATAAAAGGATAAACAAATACAAAAAAGGAACTAAGTGACACTCGTTGCCTTCAAAAAACTAACTGTAGATGGTCAAAAAGGACAAACTATATGATTTATTTTGCACCCACTCATTTGCTAATTTTGAACCCACTAAATTTTTTTGCTCAACTTCTTCTCAAAATATATTAAGAATAAGTCTCACTAAATTTTAAATTATATTTTGAGAAGAAGTTGAGACTTATTCTTAATATATTTTGAGAAGAAGTTGAGCAAAAAAATTTAGTGGGTTCAAAATTAGTAAATGAGTATGAGGCGGCGCTGTATGATCAATTATATAAAGGTGAGTTTTACTTTGAAACTTATTCTTAATATATTTTACTAAAAATTACTTTATAGTATTGAAGAAATTAAAAAAAATACTTTAAAATACTAAATATATACTTTGAAACTATGGAAGCTCAAAAAACTATTTTTTTAATGGTACTAAGTAGAGTTTTACCAAAAAAAAAAAGGGCTTGAACGCCCACTAGGCTCCCTCATCATCTACCGTCTCATGAATATGAGGCGGCGCTGTATGATCAATTATATATAGGTCCCCACAAAAAATTACTTGAAGCAATTTAAAGTTTCTTTGACTTCTAATTTCAAAATCTAAATTTTTTTATAAAAATTAAATTTTTTTTAAAAAATTTAAATTTTATTTAAATATTCATATTTTATAAAAATTATTTTGAAGATAAAATATAGGTTTTAAATTTATATTTTGGAAGAAGCAATTTTTTAGTCACATAACACCTTATCTCGTAATAAATTTTTCTTTCTTCTTTCCTACTTACTTTTTACCTCAAACTTCATAAAAATTAATAACTTCATAAATACAATCATATTTTAAAATCTAGATTTTGTCTAGGAATCCATAAAAATTATTTTTTTAAAATCTATTCTTTAAAATCTAAATTTTACCTCAAATTCTGTAAAAATTATTTTTAAATAAATTTTTAAATGAGCTCTTAATCAAATTTTTTAACGATATTTTTGAAAGTTAAATAAGGAGAAAAGATAGAGATTTTAGCCAAAAAAATTAAAAGCAGAAGAGTGTGTGTGTGTGAAGTGGGGAAGGTGATTCCCAGGGTTCACCGACACCAACCGTGGTGAAAACAGTAAAAGAGGAGGATTGGCTTTATATAGACCACAACAAGCTTGCGATTGCCTCTCAAATCAAACTCACTTGTGTTTCCCACTTGTTCCTCTCAACTTTCAATCATCTTCTTCACCCTCATTATCCCCACCACCAGAACCAGAAGAAGAAGAAGAAGAAGAAGAAGAAGAAGAAGAAGAAGAAGAAGAAGAAGCATGCCTTGCCTCTATGTCTCCACCAACGTTAAACTCGACGGAATCGACATCGATCCCATCTTCTCTGAAGCTACCTCCGCCGTCTCCTCCATTATCGGAAAGCCCCCAAAGGTATCCCCCCGCCCCCAAAATGTGATTTTCTTTAACGTAATCTCTGATGATTCGACCTCTATTGATTCAATCCTAAAGATTATTCCAGAACTGATAATTAAGGATATCCGTCTGTGTGTGTGTGTGTGTGTGTTGATTTCTTTATCTGGTCAGAGTCACAGATTCATTTGATCCTTGCTTATTAATTTTCTGCTAATTTTTTTCCCTTACAGCAGTTAATCTCAAAAAAATACACTAAAAAGGAAGTTGTAAAATGATGAAGGGAGACATAAAATGATTAAACAATGATTTAGTTATGGGAGCAATTTAGTCAACTAAGATTAAGTTTTGTTATGATATAGATTATTTAATAATTCTGTATTATAGCACTTAGATATATAGAATGTGACACAAAGGTAACCTATATGTTAGAGTAGTTTGTGTGTGTGTGTGTGTGTGTGAATAATTGAGGGCCAGTGAAGAAGATGGAAGGAGAGATGTGTGAAAAGGGATGTGTGTGAATGGTACAAGTCGATGAATGAAGTGATTATGGATAATGCTTCTGTTTGTCATCTTTTGTATGAACGGAAAACACATGAAAAAGAGGACGAAAGTGAAAACCTGAAAAAGGCCAATACACAAGTGGTTGCCTGCCCCCACCAAATTGCATCTTAGCCTTTTAGGAGCCAACCCTCTACATTTTCCTTCTCAATTCCCACTGCAAAATCTCCCTTTCTCTGCCCCTCCCCATGTGTGGGATAAGGATATATTAGCTTAATTACTACTCAATACCTTGTAGCCAAGTGGTATGGTATCTCCCAAATGGAAGGTCACATGTTTGATTCCACCGTTGTAACTTCAGGCTGTTAACACATATCAATTAAATAGAAAAATATTAGCTTAATATTGATCCCGAATTTAAGTCCCAAACTTGTAATTATGCTAACAATGGGGGTAAGTAGGGTGACTCATTTTAAGTTTCTTAATTTTCATTGGGGCAAGTAGGCATGTCAGTGTTTTGATTGGTTGAGAAGGGAATCACTCATTGCTTAGCTTTATCGGGTGAGATTTTATTCTTGGAAAGCCATGAGGCTTTTTTTCCTCTCAAGTGGATTCCAATTAAGCTTTTCTTTTATTTTTTTTTTGAAAACAAATTCTTGACAGGGGTGTGGTGAGCACCACCCAGTCAAGGGCAATTGGGCAAAGGTACATGCCTGATCACAGGCAACCCATTTGGCCTATCACTCATGCAATGTACTTGTTGGCTAATTTTGGTCTGGATCTGCTTATATTTCAGCGAATTCAGCCGCACCCCCTAATTTCTAAAAAATTTTATATATATATTAGTATTATGCAATTTATTTTGCACCCACTCATTTGCTTATTTTGAACCTACTAAATTTTTGCTTAAATCTTCTAAAAGATATTAAAAATAAGTTCCATTTATCTTTTCAAAAAAATAGTTTATACCATGAGTTAGGATCCTGAATCCACCACTTCTAGATCATTGATTGAGCTAGAGCGCTTTACCTAGATATATAGGATCAGTGGTTGCGCCACGTTATGCTCAGAGTGGGCAAATGGCCCCACTGAAATTTTTATGTTATAAATAAATAATTATTAGATTTTTATTATGCATCCACTGATATTTAAGATTTGAACCCACTCAAATTATCTATACTAGTAAGCTTGTTGTCATTTACTTGAAAATAAAAAAGTTGCCTCACTACTCTAAGATCCTGGTTCCGCCGCTACATAGGATGTCTCCTGTAGGCTGTAGCACGGCAACAATATCAGAAATTGAACCATCTAAATAAAGCAGCTAAATAAACTAATTTTCTTAATACATGCAATTCACTTGTACGATTGGTTATGGTATGAAATATAATTTGGGGGATGGTGTTGTGGGCAGTTTGTGATGGTGATAGTGAAGGGGTCGGTGGCGATATCATTCGAGGGGAACAAGGAACCGGCGGCGTACGCGGAGATAGTGTCCATGGGAGGCATAGACTCGCAGGTGAAGAAGAAGCTCATTGCCTCCATTGGCTCCATCCTTCACTCCAGGCTCTCTGTTCCTCCCTCCAGATTCTTCCTCAAGGTCTTCGACACCACTGCTTTTCGTAACAACCACCCCTCCCCAAAACTATAATCATAAATGAACCACCTCTCTCTCCCTTTCTCACAGCTCTCCTTCCCTCAATAATCGATATTGTATCCCTAGTTTAATTAAATAATGATCATTATGCTTGATTAAATAATAATTATTATTATGTTCTCCAGCTACGTGCTTAAAGTATCTCCTATCAAGTCATTATGATGTTTTTCCCGGTTTATACAACTTAAACACATCCACATGTACTAATAAAAGTTGATGTCGTTGCTAATAACTCGTGAATGGGATCTTATTACCAAAGTTGATGGTGTCGCTAAACTTGCACATACTCTCTTTAATCTTTATTATACTCATAAGTCATCAACTAGAAGTAATTTTTGGTTTCAAATATAAGGCACCAACCGTGGTGTTAATTAATTTTTCCCCTACTTTACTTTTGTTATTATTTTGAGTTCCAAAGTTAAAAAAAGTTAAGTCATAATTTAAAAAGGTGTAAAGTTGAAAGTTTTATTAATTTATGATAAATTTAATGACTTAGATGATATTAATTGATTCACGAGAATTAGTGGTTGGTGCTTTATAATAAGGAGCACATGGTGTACTCTCTCCTATCTACAATATAATATGTATGTAGGTCAGTTCAGCTAAATTTATGTGAATCAAAAAGTGAAAATTTACCCATGTGATGTTATAAATTGAAATATTTTCACTTTTACTATTATTGAAAAAGTGGATTGAATGAGTATTAATTGACAAAATTGAAAATTGAGTATTAATTGTAGGGAAAACAAAAAATAAACATTAACTATCCCGTAGGTAATCTTATAGTTTGCAGTACACACCAGAATAATCTATAACTACCCAATTCGACTATCTCTTGGTAATTAATAGTATGGAATTTTTTTTTAATAGCATGGAAGTTGGTAGAATATAGTAATCACAACCAGAGTCAGCAAAGAAAAGTTGTGTATTGACATCCAGATAAACGATGGCTCGTTTGAAAGTCCGTTTGAAAATAACTTTTACGGCTTTTGAGGTAAAATCTAAATTTTGGAGAATAATTTTTACAAATTTCGAGATAAAACTTATGTTTCAAAACCTATGTTTTAAAGGATTGTGTTTGAGAAATTATTGACTTTTATGGAGTTATAAGCAAAAAATAGGTAGGAAAGAGAAAATTTATTATAAGAGAGAATGTGATTTGATAAGAAAACAACTTTTTCAAAACCTAAACCTAGGTATTATATTCAAAATAGCTTTTCAAAAAAAATTTTATATTTGAACAAAATCTTGACTTTACAACAAAATTTAGATTTTGAGTCGAAATATATGCTTTACAACAAAATTTAGGTTTTGTATAGATGTTTCAAACATGCCCTGAAGCAATAACCTACTCAAAAAACACAGAATTAAGGAAGTTTGTCGTCTTGCAATGATCAGGGGCAGTTTTGGAATCTGGATGATTGAAGAGTGTTAGAGTGGGCGTGTGTGTGTGTGTGTGAATTTTGATGTGCCTAAGTTGGGTAGATGCCTCCCTATTTGTATCTCTCAACTAGGAAGCTCACGCACTGTGATAATGGATTTGTTTGTTAAAGTAATTGGAAAAGTTAAACGTACGTGTAACAGTTTTTTTAAAATGTGCTAATCTTCTTCATATATTTATTTTAATTTATGTAAAAATACTTTTTTACCAGTTTATTAAACGGGTACCATTTGTGTTTTTCCGCAAAGTCAAGTCATTCCTGTTGACGTTTTTCTATGAAATGATATATGCACAAGGGCGGACCTACGTTGTGTCCACCGGGTGCAGCCGCACCCCCTGACTTCCAAAAAATTAGGTATATATTAGTACTATGTGATTTATTTTGCACCCACTCATCTGCAAATTTTGAACCCACTGAATTTTTCCTCAAATCCTTCTCAAAATATGTTAACAATAAATTTTATTTATCTTGAACCCATTAAATTTTAGCCCAAAATATTCTTAAAATATACAAAGAAGAAGCCCAATTTTTTTGTCAAAAGAAGAAGAAACCCAATTTAAAATACTTATAACAGAGAGAAGGAGGGGCCGAAGTTTATCTTAAATTTTAAATAAAAAATGAAAAAAAAAAGAATAACCCTCCTCCAGTGTCGTTCGGTCGTTCGGCTGAAACCTAAGATTCGTGAAGTTGAGTGAATGAGCCGCTAGTACACAGTCCAGTCGACCTCGTCGACGCTGTCCACTCTCCGTTTTGCCGTGCTGTTGCTTCTCTACGATTCCAGATTTCTTCTCCTTGAGATTCCAGATTTGCTTCTGTGTGACTGTGAGTATATATACTCCTCCATGATCCGTCCGACTGTCCGCCATTAAAATATATGTTTCCAGTTTTCAGATGTGCCGCGAGTGGTCGTGGATATGCTTCTCTTCCTTTGCCGGCGCGGCGTAGCTGCTTGCCTGCTTCTCTTCTTTTGTTTCCATATTGTCAGATTGCCTTTTGCTTTTCAATTTCCCCATTGGCCTTTTCAGTTTTTCATTTG
>JANTPZ010096941.1:0-13785 GCA_025593235.1 Vachellia pachyceras
GGTAAATTATCTGCGGAAAAAAAATCCGCAGGAAATTTTACCTGCAGAATTTTTTCCGCACGTATTTTCCTGCGGGTTTTCCTGCGGAATTTTTTACGTAGGTAATTTCCTGCGAAATTTGTTGCGGATTTTTTTCGCAGGTAATTTCCTGCGGATTTACCTGCAGATTTTTAATCCGCAAGAAATTACCTGCGGATTATAAATCCGCAGGAAAATCCGCAGAAAATTACCTGCGGAAAAAATCCGCAGGAAAAATCCGCAGGTATATTATCATTTTCTACTAGTATGAAGGGATTAATGGGTAATTAATCACTTACAGCAATAGCACAAGCAAGTAATCCGGGTTTCTCTCAGCAATCCATTTTGAAACAGGCAAGTATAAACCAAGGAAGAAGCCTAGTATAAACCTTCACGTACACAAAAGAGACCATTATCGTTTGGAATCAACAACTCATTATATCTAAACAACAAAAAGTGGTTGGCATGGCGTAACCAAACGCAGTGAAGAAAGAGAATCAACACTGATACATAGATAACATAGTAAGGAAGGATTCGGTGCATTTGCCCTGAAAGTTTTCTTCCATGAATAATGTGGCCTGGAAAGTTTTTTTACAGCAATGCTCCCCCAAAAATTTCAAAATGAAGTAATGTTTTCTCATTCCATTAAAAATGAACATTGACGGTTGAAAAGTTAATGTTGATGATCGTTTACATTTTTAACAGTAGATGTGACACCTCCTATTTTACCTATATTTTCTTATTATAGATCACTTATGAATCACTCTTGGGCTTTTGGATAACTCAATTCGGGCTTTCTATGTGAACTTAGACTTTCAAAAATGGAAAAACGTGGTTACTATTCACATGCCTTTTTTCCAGATTTCTAGCCCAACTTTGAAAAATCATAATTAATTCTAGAAAACTCGAAACTGAGTGATTCAAATTTTGAAATTTTTCTTATTAAGTGAAATATAGGGAAAAAATACTCATTGGTTCCAATTCTTGCACATTTGATACAGTTTATTCAAAAATCACATACTGTCCGAAATGTTTCACTCCAGTTTTCCAGATTTTACCTTAATCTTTGGAAATTCATATCTCTCAAAATACACATCCAAATTTCACAAACTTTATATCATTTTAAAGCTTAGGATGTCTAATTTCTGACTGGAAAATTTCAGCCCATTTGGAACTCGTTTACTTTTTTTAACTGTTACTTGAAACAGATTTATTTTTTAGGGCCTTTGGAACCCTTCAACTTTGAAAACCAATTTTTCTTAAATTCACTAAAACCTCTTTTTGGTCCATTAACCTACCTCTAACATGCATGATTATTCATTTACCATTCTTGGTTACTTTTAGCTCATTATCATGCATACTTAATCACCCATTCACATGATACTTTTGTAGAGGTTTAGGTTACAAACATGACAATAACTCCAAGAAAGTATACATCTTAACCATTTACACAAAAAACATGCAAGAAAAACATCATCTTCAAGCATTATTAACCTTTTCCTTACCCTTGCTTGAGCTTGCACCTACATGGTTAGTTGTTGGATAATGAGATTTTGAAATCCCAATAGCAAAACTAGCTAAACAAAAGTATTGTGAATATGCATGCAACAATCTTTTAACAAACATATGAGCATGTGACATGTGATATATTCAAACAACATTTTTATATGCATATGGCCATAGCAATCAAGATCACATTTCATACCCATATCATTCACTTTATTCATCACAAAAATCACGCACCATTCACAACTAAGTTCATAAGGTATAAGTTTGGTTTAGTAGTCTTGCTACCTTTGTAAAGCTTCTCCTTTTTTAACTTAACTCCAAAGTTCTTTAAGATCCCTTCCAAATGTGTTCTTGAGGGTCTTAAAATCCTAAAAATCATGGTATAAGATTCATGTAAATACACAACCAACAAGTTGCCATAAAACTTGTAAAAACGCATAGAACTCCTTGTGGGTTTTTCAATAGGACTAAAAGTTCAAGTCTTGGTTTTTATGGTTCCTTAAACTTCTAAAATCCATCTCTTGGCTTTACCCTACACAAAACATCATTTCAAATCCATTGGAACCATTAAAACACTCAAAAACTTATTCCTTCCATTTCTCTTGCCTTGGCTGAAAGAAGAAAGAAAAAGGGGAAAATGGGTTCTTTTCACTTTCTTCATGTAACCTTATGTGTTCTTGCTTCCAAAACCCTTTCTCTTAGCTTTGGTTAACTCAAAAACATCTCCTCTTAGATCACTCAAAATTTGGGCAGCACCTCCCCATAAACATGAGCTTCCCATATTTTTTACGACAACTTAAAATCAATTAACAACAACCAACAACAACCAACAATCCATCTTTTACCCCTCAAGGAAGAGCTTGCAACCATTTACTACTTTTAAAACCTTCTCTTTTCCATTTTCAACTCTTGAAGTTCTAGCCTTTATCCTCAAAAAGGGAGGCTCATTCAAGGAACAACTCAAGAGAAGGTAGTAGTAGTGGCAAATTCAAGAAAAAAGGAAGATTAGGTTGCAAGAACATTTTACCTTGTGTTATAGAGCTTGAGTTTCTTCTTTTTTGCTTGGGGAGGGAGTGTTTTCTAGAGAGAAGGGAGAGCAAATTTCAGACCAAGAGAGAGAGGGAGATGACGTGAATGAGAGGGAAGAGAGAGGGACTTGCTAGTTTAATTTTGGTCTCTCATAATTTGTGTGGAGCATATTAAAACTTGGGGACCAAGTAGCAAAATACTTGATTCACATTGAGCCACATCTCCTTGTCTTATCCTAGCTGAAAAGGTGACTTTTCAGACCCCGAGGCGTCAGATTTTGCTGGCTGGGCCTTTGCCCGGTCCAGTTACAAGATCCAGTGGCACGCATTTCCGTAAAGTAACCTTTACGCGAGTAACTACCTTTTTATTTTTCGAAGAATTTATCTCTCACATGGCGCCATTCCCTAGGCTTCCTTGCCTAGATGGCATCATGTCCTAGCCCATAGCATCTTCGGGTTTCCCTCGTAACTCATCAGGATTTCTCGATTTGCATGTAACATCGTAAAACGGGCTTCTAGTGGCCATTTTGTGCCCTAGGCCTTTTTAATTAAAATGACCATTTTGCCCTTATTATATAGGCCAAATGACCATTTTACCCTTAGTCATTTTCAGTTAGACTTTTTAAGATTAGGGACTTAATCATTTATGATCTTTCTTTCCTTTAGGCATTTTCCTCTATATTTTTCCTTATTTATGGACCTTAAATTATCACATAATTTATTGGTCTAGCCTTTAATTCAAGTTACAGAAATACGGATATTAAAGTAGAAATGTCTTATTTAAAAACTTTCAAGTAACATTGCTCATGAGAAAAAAAACTTTCAGGGTAAATCTACACATAAACCCTATATATGGCAAATATATATATATATATATATTATCACACAAGGATGACATTATTGTAATTGCATCGTAGTCTTGCATGTTGTGTAAACCTCAGGGAAAAAAACTACTAAAAATTTGATAGAGAATGGAGGGATGTAGAGTAGTAGAAAAATGTTATTTAGTGACGGAAAGGTCCATCGTTTTATAGCTATTTTCCTTCATAAAATTTTCATTCAGTGATGGAAAATATTAGCAACCCTCATTTTAGCGACGGATTTTCCGTCGCTAAATTGCATTTTTCTAGTAGTAGTACCATGAAAATATTGAGAAGGATGAGTCGTTGACTCTAACTTCAATAATTGCAAGTTAGTCTAAATGTACTTAAATGAAATTTTAAAATGTTGCTTTTTACCCTAATGCCCCTCACTTTTTTTGTACTACTTAAGTATAAAATGGATACTTACCACACTTCATTTGTTACGTAGCTAATTTCGATAGCAATCAACGTACGGTTATTTTGTAGTGTATTTAGATCATTTAATCCACTATTGCATAATATTTATAACACTTGATTGATTTTATTAGCATGCTCTACTAAAAAAATCTTGAGGTGACTCACAAAAAAAAAAAAGGTAAGGGGCAGCACAAAAAACACAACATAATTCCATTTTAGTGCACGTGGACTGATTTGACCTTATTGAAATTGGAGTCACTGATTTTTATTGTTGAAATTTCAAGGATATTTTTGTAGAAATTTTCCTAGAAAATCATAGTTCTTTGTGAATTGAGATTTGAATTAAAAAAGAATAAAAGGAAAAGGAAGCTTGAGTAAAAGAACATGCACAAGGTAGTAAAAAGAAGATAGCTATACGCAACAAGCTCTAGCAGAATTTGAGACTATAACACACACATGGTGGTCAAAACATTCAAGACTATCCAAACAAATTGATAAAAAAACTTGTATGTATGATTATTATGCACCTAAAAGTTTAATTGTTGTGAAATATAAATTATTATACACCTTGTACTCTAGTTAACTTTTTTAGGAAGATTGTGAAAGTTAAATTAAATTACTTTATGTTATATATTATGAAATACTTATATGTGTCATTAAATTATATATCGGTTATAAGTAAAAAATTAGTTTGTAAAAAAGTGATAAATATATCAATTTATTTAGAGTATTTAATCTCCTGAAAAATTTAATTAGAGATGATAATTAAGATCCAGAGTTAATATTACTTACAATATCCGGCCAATGCCAATACCACAAGGAAGACTCTCTTCTGCATAACATGAATCAATAACACAAATGAAATTTTATCAAAAGAAATTAAGTAGCATATATTAATTAATTAGTGTCACAAAACAAAACAAAAAATAATCAAAACTCAAATAACAAAATTCAAACCAAGTATTATGTGTATATGTACACATTCTTGATGTAACTAAGCTTCATTAATTATTTTGCAAGCAGAGTTGCCTTATAATGCCTCTCAAAATTATGAATACACACACAAATAATGCCTATTTCATGCATCAAGGTGTTTTAGTAAAGTATATGCTAGATTATTTAAAAAAACTTATGGATGAACAATACACCTACATTACAGAGTAGGGCTGAAAATGCGAATTGGGCCCAGCCCGCCAAAAAGCTGGTGAGCTCTTCCAGCCCGCCCTGCCTAACCGGCATGTTAGATGGGTTGAGCCGGCGGGTTGGCAGGCTAGCTCGTCTAACGTGCTTTTTAAAAAAAAATCAAGAATAATATATTTTATATTTTTTTACCTTTACTTATTTAAATATTTTTTACAAAATATGATAAACAATACTTAATACATTAAGAAATAGTATAAAATATTTTATTTTTTAATATCAACATTCTATAGTACTATATTTAAAATTATAACAAAATATTAGTACTTATATGTTTGGAAAACTTAAAATGCCATTACTGAAAATTTATTAGTGGAAAGATAATCATATGATTATGTAGTTTTATGGACAACAAAAATTAAAAAAGGAATTTTTAAAAAAATATATATTTGGCAGGTTGGCGGACTAGCATAAAATTTCTTTTGCAGACATATACCAAATGAAATATCTCACAAAAATAATTGTTTCATTTATATGTAATAGATAAATAATAGACAAATATTATATCAGGTGATATTTAGAAGTGGATTAAGCATTACTATAATGGATAAATAATAATTAAAAAACTTTTGAATTTTAAATGAGATTAGTTTATGAAGCCACTCAAATATTAGGGTCTAGTTTGTAGTTCAATTTTCACTGCAAACTAGATCTACTGTATTTTAGCTTTGTAATTGGGCTTATTGATGAAATTTTGGTTTTATTTCATGTACATACGTGGTTTCAAATATTTGGTTTTAAACATTTAGTTTTATATTTTAATTGTAAATATACATTGCCTTAATAGATTTTCATCCAACATATGTATTTAAAAATTACACCATAACTAACTTTTAATAAATAAACAAGATTAACCATTTAAATTTATTTTCAAATACAAATTTATGATAAGAAAACTAATTAACATTGTCAAATGGCCAAAATGAGGAGAGAGGTAGTTGTGCAATATATGTATATATCTGATTTGATTTCAAAGAAGGTACATATAAATTTTGAAAATAAAAAAAGAGGCCTCTATAGTTTTGATTAAATAGAAAGGGTCATTATGTGCTTTAAACAAAAAGTATGAACGGACACATAAAAATATACCCTGTGGAGCAGCTTGGTGGTCAAGACGAAAACATTGACGAGCCGGTTGGTCGGCCGCGGCTAAGTCGCCGGCTGGTTGTTGGAGAAGACCTCGAATGAACCCTTCTGGCGGTCGCCGGAGACAGCTTCAGCGTTGTTGTGTCTGCTCATCTTCTTCGTTTAGTCTATGAGACTCCTAGTTATTGGTTTCCCGAAGTTTTGGTTTTGATTCTTTAATTTATGAAGAAATCATCAATGAAGTGAGGACTAAGTAGAAGCAGCACAGATCAATGAAGTCAATGGCTACATATAAGGCTTTAATAAGACTTTGTTTTTCCCCTTAGCCTTTTATTTTTGGATGTGAAAAAATACATTTCACCTATTCCAAATTTTAGTGGTTATATTTAATTTAATTATATTATTATATTCTCTCTATCATGTGTGTATCCATATTATTAATATCATTTTTTTGATGGAACAATAATATATAAATGTATGAAAAAAATTAGTCATTTGATCCTTCAGGCTTCAATTCTTTAGGTAAATATATTATTATAAATAAAAATATTAGTCTTTTTCAAAATATAATATTACATTATTGTAAAAGTAAAGACTACGCAAAAGCAGCACGGGTCAGCGAAGTCAATGGATAGTGACTAAGTGCATGGAAATCAACAACTAGTTTCATAGCCATATATATGTATTTCAGTTTGAAAAAAAAAAAGTTAAATATCTTTCTGTCATAACTCTTGACAAGTATAAGGTTATATGTTTTCAAAATATATTTTCTTGAGTTTCCATTCATATACCATGTTTTTTCTTTGGTGCAGTAAAATATACATGACTTGGCTTCGCGCACCTTCCCCTCCTCAAAGGAGGCTTCTCTACCCATCTTTTCCTTTTATCACATCATTGGATCAAAATTTTAAGGGTTATGATACATCCAGCTCCACAAAGTATTTTTTCAGATGAATTCGGCCCTATAAATTATTTTGCAGTATACCTAGTACCTTAAAATATTTTTTTTGGACGTGTCCAGTGCTATAAAGTATTTTTTTTTCTTTTTGTACATTATGCATCATGAAGTAGTACTATCAACGGGAGTGGGAGCCAGTGGAAGGAGTTGATACTAATAATCAATTTTTATGTTCCATACAACACATCAAAGCGAGTCTAATCAGATCATTGTTGCCTCTTCAGCCATACATCTAATTACACAGAATGATTGCAATGCAAAACCTCACGAATAAAAAATAACATATTTATATAAATGTTGATAAAGAGTATATCATCTTCATATCTTATTACAAGCACAACATTCACCTTCAAATTATAATTACAATAACCACATACCAACCACCATGTGAGTTGTGACACATGAATTAGAAATTCATATCTTAGTTGATGCACGAGTGACTTTGTTTGGTTACAATGCTTGCCATGTCAATCATGTTACCAAGAAAGCATTCCTATGGGAGCATACGATGATCCAATTTTAGTTTCTATGGGAGCAATTGATTAAGATACACTCGCACTTGGTCCTAAGCTTTGACAATGATTGGAAAATGTGAACAGGTGGGTGTAAGAAGTGAATACAAATCTCTTAAAAAAAGAGAGAGAGATGGGAATACATATCTGTTAAAGAAAGATGGGAATACAAATACCATTACTGATATCCCCTTGTACTCGAAAGATGGGAATACAAAATGGCCTTATCGTTCAAACCCTATGTTCTCTCTTTCACAATAATGTTCATGATTTTCACACTATCTTAGGCCAAGGCAACCCAACATGAAGATTCACCATTGTAGGACATTCTAGAGATCAAGGTGACAATTATAAAGCTATAAACATGGATTCATTTATGATATATTTCATGAGAACTAATGTGTTTAGACATCGTGATGGGATATGAAATAATTGTTAGTTCGTATTCAAACTATATTTATGATTTTTATCACTACTAAAGAATATATGCGTCTTGATTATTAAGTTAATTGTTGATAATCGATGTAGTGAGGCAATCAAATAAAAACTAAGTTAAATGCAATATATGACAACTAACGCAGGTCGATCTTTACATGGAGCGTATATTTAATTCCTAAGTAACCTTTAATTTCATGCAATTCCATTTAATCATAATTAATGAAATTAAATTTAATAAAAGCCTAATAATATCACCAAAATATCTTAAAATGCTACAAATCTAATTGATAAAATCCAATTAATTCAATTGTCATCCTTTATCATTAATTGTCATTTACTTTTAAGTTTAGGGTCCTATAATATTTCTCCATCAATTCCTATTGATTGCATTCTAGAATATTAGGATTAGGTTAAGGTGTACAAGACAACATCTCAAACCATTTACTTCTATTTGACTTTAATTTTTCAATAATTAAATCCCTTCTTAAAATGTTTTAGTAATTATCCCGTAAATCTATTCCAATTATCATCTCTAACAAAGCGTTTTGTTTTACTTATGAATAGCTTGTAAACTTGATAGTCATGAATCTGTCAATCAATCTTTTTTTAAAAGAGGTATAAAGAAACACGTTATATCATTCGTGTATAAAAAGTATTTGAACAAAAGATATATATATATATATATATATATATATATAGTTCAAGTCAAGTAGAAGAGACCCAGTTCTCACAAAATTGCTACTAATAATTCAATCAATGTGATAAAATAAAAAGAATATAAAACCTATCTACCCTCAACTAATGCCAGAATATAGCCCAAAAAAAAAAAATCTTATGCGTTGTGCCGTAACTTCATTCAAGTAGTGCTTTTACCATATTCCTTGCCAAAGCAACTCCGAAACATAATTTCACAGTGAACCTTATCCATCATGATTCACCACAATCTCCATTGTTTGATAACTCCACAACACTATACCAAAAGGTCAACAACGCTTTTCATTGATCCGCTAAACGCCTAAATTACTTCTTCCCCAACAACAAAAACATTTCTGCAAAAACAAACCGAAGATTAAATTAAAGTTGACATCATAGCCAACGGAAGATAATACTTGATGAAATATTCATTGGACACACCAGAACTAGAAGCTTGGGGCTTTGTTGATACAGGAAGTGACCTTGTAGTGCTTGCCATGTGATTCATGTTTCGAACAAAGTATCCCTAAATCCGATCCATTAGATTCATCATGAAGACGTTGGCATGTATGTGCATCTATTAGAGTCACAACATACTCACATATTTTAGAACAACATCTAACATCTTCATTAAATGATGAATCTAACGGATCGTATTTAGGAATTTTTTTGTTCGAAATATGAATCACATGGCAAGCACTGTAACCAAAGAAGGTCATCAATAAAGCCCCAGCTTCTAGTTCTGGTGTGCCCAATGAATATTTCATCCAGTATTCTCCTCCATTAGCTGTGATGCCAACTTCTGGAAAATTATATTGGTTTGTTACGTTTTTGCAGAAATGTTGTTGTTGTTGGGGAAGAAGTAACTCAGGTGTTCAGCGGATTGATGAAAAGCGTTGTGGACCTTTTGGTATGGTGTTGTGGAGTTATCAAACGATGGAAATTGTGGTGAATCGCGATGGATAAGGTTCACTGTGAAATTAGATTTCAGAGGTTTTTTGGCAAGGAATATGGTAAAAGCACTACTTGAAAGGATAAAGATGGTGAAAGAGAGAATATAATTAGGTTCAGACAATGCGATCATTTTGTCGAGGCTAATTTCGGAGGTTGTCGGGAAGAAGTGTATCATACACCTTCTCCTAATAGTTTAAATAGATTATTTCCATATAGGTTGTGAAGTCATGCTATTGGTAAGTCATGATATTGTTAAGTTATAATGATGGTAAGTTATGCTATTGGTAAGTCATGCTGATAACATTGAAGATATCTATTTTTTAATTGAATGAAGCACAGTTAGGGTGGTCTTAGATGGTTTTGTATATATTCTGTGTGATTCAACTGTCATCATAATGGTTTTTGTATACATTCTGCTTAGTCTTAGATGATAAGTCATACAATTTAGTTAAATTTGTCGTGCGTTTTAAAACATTTGGGTTGGTTTTATTTTCATTTCTTCTGTTATGATTAGACACTGTCAAATGAAAGATGCTAGCAAAGTACACTGTATGTGTGTGTTTTCCCCCTTAATTAAGGTTTCTGTTTTTCTGTGGCTAATGGCAAGTCCATGAGAAGGAAGTTATAGGTGTGACTCATCATCCTCATAGGAATCTTATGGCAACTTGTAGTGACGATGGTACAATGAAGTTGTGGAAGCCTTGATAATATCTACTAGCACTATACAACCTATTATTTTAATGAACACCTTTCTTTTTTTACTCGTTTTCCTTTTTCTCTTTTTGAACTTTTATTTATTTTGGAAGGTGTAGACTGGTAGGAGTGAAATTGTAGTTGATATATTGTATCTCACTGCCACAAAATTAATTCAGCCATGTGCTATTTATCACGTTGTTCGAATTATGGTATTGGTAGCTATTTTATGAGAACGGTGTCTCTTCTACTTGACTTGAACTATATAATATATATCTTTTGTTCAAATACTTTTTATTCAGTAGTAATGATATATTGGGTTTCCTTTATGACTATCAAGTTTACAAGCTACTCATGCATGAAACATAACCCTTCGTTAGAGGTGTCTTGGAATAGATTTAGGGGGATAATGACTAAAATATTTTAAGAAGGGATTTAATTATTTCAAAATTTGAGTCAAATAGAAGCAAATTGGTTGAGATGTTGTTTGCACAACTTTACCTAACCCTAATATTATATTATTGAACGCATGACTGGGAATTGATGACAAATCATTTATAGAAACCTGAACTTAAAAGTAAATGGTGATTAACAGTAAGTGATGACAATCAAATTAATAGTCAAACTGCATATATTCTTTAGTAACCAGATAAGTATCATAAATATATGAAGAATACATGTTGGATTGCCTTGGCGTAAGATAGTGTGAAAATCATGAACATTTTTGTGAAAGATAGAATAACGTTCATGATTTTCAGATAAAGTTAAAGCAAAAATTCAAATTCGGTATATATATAGATAGATACAAGCTTCCATGAACCAGGAGACCCTTGCCAATGGCCCTTTCTTCTGGAGATCCTTCAACCTATGATTCATGAAAGCATAGGCTGCTGCATATCCTTTTATCCCTTTAATCGATAACTTAAAGGGCTTTCACACATAAATATCGATCTAATAAATATATCGAAATCTATCTTTTGAAGGGAATTTATGAATACATGAATATATTTAATTGATATCAGAAAAGCTCATCATATCAAAATTTATCCAACAAACTTTGCTATGACAGCAACAAAAACAACAACAACAACAAAAACCATAACAACAGCAACAACGTCAACTTAATTTGAAAAGCAAACGTAATCCTCGGGAGCCCTTTCTAGAAAATAAAATAATGATCCCAATAATAATAATAATATGATTATTTTGAGGTAATCGAGGCTTATAACGAAGGTGATCATTTGCTGGATTTCTTATTTTCTGGATGCCTCGACGAATAACAACGCGAGTCGCAGGGATGATGAGTTCCTCTGTTGATTTGATTGCTTGGGCGTAGGACGTGAGAAAGATCATCATCATGAACATGAACAGTATAGTGAAATAAAGAAAGTAGCCTTTCGAAGCCATTTTGGTAAATCTCAATTTTGAGTTAGTTACAATCCATCCCCTATATATAGGCATAAGTCGCCATGTGTTAGGTTTTAAATAAAAGATTAATTTAAAATAGTTATAGATACAATATCTATATGGATATCCATATCCTATTATATATCTATATATCATTATGCTTGATAACTCAAATAGTTTTTAGATAATAAAAAATATATTGATGATTTGATTAATTTTTAAATAAATATATACTTAATATGTTTGTAGAAAAAAGTGATTAAAAATTAAAATTTTAAATCCAAATGAGTTATTTGGATAGCATCTAAAATTTATATTATTTGTAATTGAATCATAATTAACGATAAATTAATTATAATTGTATTTTAGCTTTAGAAAATTTTATTATTATACCTCAAATGTTATAGTTATAAAAATTAAAATTGCCATGTGAAATATGTAAAACTATAAGAAACTGATGAAAAGAACAAAATTGTAAGGACTTGATTTAAAATATGTGAAATTATAAGGGCTTTAAAAAAAGAAAAAATATAAAGGGATCAGATTAAAAATTGGTGTGCAACGATAAAGATCAATAAATTAATTATTAAATTATTTGTGTTGATTTTCACTAAAAAGAGTTAATGCCTTATTTAAGATAAAAACAAACCGCTTCCTATATTGTTCAATGGAATTAGAGGTAGTAAATAATATATAGGAAAATTGCCGAAATCCTAAATATATAATGTTATATGGTGTATTTATTGTTAAGTATCACCATTCACGTAATCTAAAATACTTAGAATTTATTCTTAGGTAACTGTAGAGTTAATGTAAATTATTTAAGTCAGCACCGATTTTAATTATTTACATTGAAAACCAATTAATTCCTTCATTGGAAATTTTTTTCAATTAGAAAAGAATTATACATGTAGGAAATAAAGTGGATTGAAATTTTATGTTTATGATTAAAAAAACTCATCTACAAGTTCATATATATTTTTTGAATACACAAGTTATATTTAATTAGCAACAAAAAGAAGATAAATAAATTACATAATTATAACATATGATATCTCTACCATGTAAGATTAGAATATATATATATAGGCACACACACCAACTTTTGAAATTAGACGAAGTTTAAAAATTGATGAATACAAAAAGATATTTTGCATTTGAAACTAACGTTTAACTCCAAACTAGGCCATACATTTATGGGTGGATGTGAGGAAATAAGAAATCAAGTCGTCTTCGTATGGATTAAAGCTTGCCACAATCAGCTGGCTTGAAGAAGACATAATTGGTCTGAAGGTCGTATCCAACCAAGAAGTTAGTCTGAGCTATGCTGCCATATATAGCTGATGGTGAATATGCAACTTTGAAAGCAAAGCAAGCCACTCCAATACCCACCTGTATGAATGTATTGATTTCACCTAGCCTCACATCTACACCTCTAAAATGGACCGTAATGGTGGGGGCTCCAACATTCCCAATCTGATCTGTCTCATAGCAAAGCTGTAAAGTACCTGTTAGGTCTTTAGCTCGGTTCAATCTCCGGTCTAACACTGTGGCAAGTAAGTCAATATTGCTCCAGAATCAATTACTATATTTCCATCCCTCACTTCATGCATGCAACAGATTATGAACATTAAAAATACAAAAGGGGTAGAGACAACTTCAGGTCCAGAAATAATAGCGTTTTGACCAAATTTCAGTTTTCCAGAATAATACTTATTATTCGGAGGAACTAAACAGTAGGAGAATCTTTCTTCAATGGAAGAACCTAGCTGTGAGACTAATGATAATGGACCTTTTCCATGTCCAACGATACCGGAAGTAAGAAGAGAAAATTGTCCACGTTTGTTGTGCCCACAACCAAATATAAATCTTGAGAATTTCATTTTTGAGAACGGCATCTAACATCTTCATAAGACGATGAATCCAAAGGATCGTACTTTGGAAATTTTTGTTCAAAACATGAATCACATGGCAAGCACGGTAACCAAACAAGGTCACTTCCTGTATCA
>JANTPZ010096942.1:0-10520 GCA_025593235.1 Vachellia pachyceras
TTGTTTGGAAAGAGAAGCCAATTTCTTGAAGTAGCCTAGAATAATCCCCTTGATTCAACAACAAGAAGTCATACACTAATGTATTATATCAATAATCAACCATTGGTCCATTATTGTTACCTACCTCATCACATGGTCCATTACCATTACGATCATATGGAGCATAACTTGATGTAAAAAGGGAGGAACCTTCACCATTCCAGCTTAATGCAGCTTGCCTGATTGATCAACAATCAATATAAATGTAAGAGTTCATAAATAATATTAACAATACTATTACACCTTTTCCTTTCGCCCAGTAATTGTCATTTCATTTCAGGCTGCTAATAACCAAATTGTATAAATGAAGAAGATAGTTGATCAAGACAACCAATGTGATATCCGGACAGAAAGATAATAAAGCTTAAATTATAAACATAACAATAGAGGCACTTAATAGAACCCTAAAGAAGATCAAGGTAAAGAACATAACCAGCGAATCAATGACTCAGTTATTGCTTAAACTACATACACAACAATAGTCAATACTATGTATAAACTAACATCAAAACCACACATCAAAGGGATTACAGCTTCCTTTTGCTGTAGTCTCATAGTAGACTGTTTACAAAGTGAAGCAGATTACTTCACTTCTAACCAATAGAAGGGAAAAGGTCCTCAATAAAACAAGCTGACCAACTTCAAGCCTCAAACTTACTGGAGTAGATAACATTTGAATTCTGAACACATAATTGGGACAAAATCATAAAACTTCCATAAAATCATGGAATGACTTCTGTTTCTCACCTGATGTTTCCAGAATAGTTGGATGTCCAGGAAGGTGGAGCACAATAAATAACGTAGGGGAACTTGCTGGTTGATTCCGTCCATTTCAGAGATGGATTAAGTTGCAAATAGAGCACCTTTGCAAGGGAAATGCATTCACACTTTTACAAGGCATGCTTCGTTCCTTTTTCCAATCGACATGGGACTTCACATCCACCCCTATAGGTGTTCAACATCCTCGCTGGCACACCGACCAGATATAATCCATGTTGCAAATAGAGCATGGTTTTGCTCTTTTGGATTTCTACAATTCTCTAGAAAACACGTTTACAAGGGGAAGGTAGCCACACCTTTATAAGGCGTACTTCATTTCCCTTCCCAATTGATGTGGGACTTCAAAAAGTACTTAAAAAAATTTTCACCTAACTAATCAAAACACCGTCCGTCATCCCAAGACCAAGCATAAGGCTGGCGCAAGATATGACAAAATTGACATAATAGTTAGATTTTTCAGAAAATCTCCTTATTTATTGACACTTAAATAAAATAAATAGATATTAATACATTATGTAGTGTTGAGAATGCATTTTTGTATAATGCGTTTATATTTGGATAGACATTAGATTAAGACTGAATTTATTATGCCAAAAAATAAATTTTTTGTTCAGAATGTTTTAGACTCAAAAAGAAGGAGTACCAAGCATCAGAGTCTGTAAATTAAAAGATTTTTAAGTCCAAAACACATTTTAGACTTAAAAAGTTGTTTCCAAATATGTATTAACATTCAGAATTTAAAAAATACATTTGTTAAATTCATGTTTTGCATAATATTGTGTGGTTTACATTATTTCAATTTAACTGTAATTCCATTAATAAATTCATATAAAGTGAAAAATTTAAGAAAAAAACCCAAAAAGTCTAAAAAAGTAATTACTTAAAAGTTCAATCATCATATGCAATGATCAATCTTAAAATAAAAAATGATAATATATTTATAAACCTCATTTATCATTAGAATTTTTTGTAATCTTAAAGCTTCAAAGTAATTTCCTACAAATTTCATAAAATATATTGAGGTTCTCACTATTTCATATTTTCATTTGTTAATAACACAACATATTTATATAGTAAAAATATTAAAAAAATGTAAAGCATATTGTATTGCCGAAATATTGTTATATTAATTAAGTTTTAATTAATTTCTTCATTTGCAATTTGAAGTTTGATTAAAAAACATATTTGTAGTTATATCTATTAGTTTTCCACACGTACAACAACTTAAAAATTTTAAACATGCTTATTGTGCATGCGAATACAACACTACATAGTTAACTAAATATAATTATAGGTTTTGATATGATGATTTTCATAAGCAATCTGCGCATGGATATATATTGATATGGTGATACAAGAATCATAACTATAATCATCATAAACACAATTAATAAAAATAATTATCCAGAACCAGAAGGGATTTATGAGGAAACCTCTTGTATGAAAACGAAGAGGGGCATTTCCCTACATGACCAGTAGAATAGTTGATAGATCCAGTGTTCTTGATCTTGATTCTTGACCCGACTTGAAATTGACCCAGAAGCCTAGTGTAGTTCTTTGCGAAGCCATCTTGTCTGGTTAATTACTCCGATTAAACACGTGCAAGGGCATTCATCTTTCTCCTCGTTGATTAATGCTGATGCTATGTTTTCTCCAAAAGTGAGTGTAAAATAGTCAGGAAAAAAAATTACGCAATAGATTGGTTTTAAGTTGGACCGGTGGGTTTTGATTGAAAATAGTGCGCATATGAACTGGAGACCGGTGATTTTTGATTGAAAGTTGGCAGCTTGGAGCACATGGAGGAGAGGGAACTTGCTTCGCAAAATCCAGTTCTCCAAGCTAGTCGAAGGCCATATAAATATCTCAGATTCGAGAATGTTGTTACGAATACCAATACTAAAGGCGATTCCACATATGAGAGGTAGGTTTAGAGTATAAAATTGAAGCCACTTTACTTTAAAGGAAGAACGTTCAACTTTCTTGCGCGCCAAGTGTTCGAAGAAATTCCCATTCTTCTTTAACCGTTTTTATGTTTAATGTGGAATGTTGAAGTTTCACTTTCTAGCACTGTTATTTGATCTCCCTGCAAGTATAAATAGCCTTCTTTGATAGTTAGGAATATGTTTGTAATGCCAGTGTCTCGTGAATTTTTCCTGTGCTGACATGAAGTAACTGTCAATTTATGTTTGAACTTTGATCCAGTAACATCATAGGGGATGTGAACACATCAGAATTTATAAATTTTCTCAAAATTCTCCCCCCTGTAGAGTTTGCCTGCGTCTATGGCTCATCTCTTCATCCAAACAACCAAGACAAGGTTTGGTTCTGACTTGAACTCACAAGTTTTCTTCATTATTTATTTAATATTTTCTTCTTGGAATTACTTACGCTCAATTTTGAAAATTTTGGTTTTCTAGTCAACCATGACAGACTATATTCTTGGTGTATCGGATCCCTACTGGTGGCATTCCGAGGTAATATATGATATGATGTCTTGTGCATTTATACTAGTTTTACCCACACCGTATGGAGTTGATTTTTTATGTCTTTTTTCCTCCACTGTGCAATGGCACCGCATAGAACCTGAAATTGAACAGAAATCACTATGCATCGTGGATGGTACACCTTGGTGGGGCTAGGCTGGTATTTCTCTCTTTCTGTTCTTTTAAATTTAATTGATTAATGTTAACCATTTATTCTGATGCTAAATCTTGACAAAATATGCAAGGTTACCGAAGTTGCAGATAAAATTGGCGTTGGAGTACATTTCAACCCTTTTGTTAGTTGGAATAAAAAGGTATTCACAACTTGAAGACTCAATTATGTGAACAAACTAAATACTCATAATCACATATCTAATAGCTTACCATTGTCAGTTGTATATATGAGCATCTTTTTAGATTGTCCATCATGTGAATATTTGGTTCCTTTTTTTGGTGAAAGAATTTTTGGTTCTTTAGTTTTGCTGAATCATGATTTACGTCATTCTAATTTATCAGCAAATTTACACAGATGTTCAAATATGGGGTTGTTCGAATTGATGACTTACTTCAAGATGTGCTGTTCTGGGAGAGGTTTTACTTGAGTGGTCGTTTACAAAAACCAGTATGTTTATTTGGCTTCTTTCCCCTTCAGATAGGCATCTTCACAATTTACAATTGCTTGACACGGGTTCTTAATTTTGGAAGTGCCATTATACTCTTACAAGATCTTGTTTGGATAGCTGTGACATATCTTTCTCATTCTTTTCCATGCCTTTTATTTCGCTCATAATTTTAATCCATGACCTAGTTTCTTTGGGTGCATTATATGCAGATTCATATAGTGATAGATAACTTGGATGTTGCAAGCGTCCATTCTGTTAATCTGAGGGCTGCAATAGCAGCTGCTCTTCTCTTTCTTCCATCAGAATTCACAGAGGTTTATTTCTTTCTTATTTAACTAATTATTTCGAGGGTTGAAACAACTGAAATGATTAAAGCATATTCTTGCAGGAAGATCTGTATTCTAAGGTGTGTGGTCTCTCATATATGGGTGACCTACGTATGCTATTTGCGGAAGACCAAAATAAGGTAGACCTTGAATCTTTCCAGTGCTTATTCAGTTATCTTTCTTTATTTAACTTAATATGCTTATCGTTGTCTACTCAACTGAGATCAATGAAATATTCTCTGCATATATCCTTTCTCACTTTTTTCTTCAAGGGACTGGAGGCAAACATGTAAATTATGTAATTGGTGCAACCTCTTTACTCAAGGAAGGCAGATGCATCACATTTTCCTAGTGCTTTTACCAAGATTCCTCTATTTGCTATCTGGTCCAGGTGAAGAAGATTGTAAGAGGCCAGTTTGATCTATTCCACTCGATGTATAAACCATTTCTTGAAGAGTATCAGGCTAAGATGTTATTGAGACTTTCATCTAATGCTGATCGCAAAATGCAGGTCTTTCAGGTATTTATTTCTTAAATTTATCTTGGAGTTAGGATTGAAGTAGAACCAACTAAGCCGAATTTTGGCTTTATTATTTTTTCCAACAATTTTTTTTTAAATGGAAGTAAAATTTTTATTACAGATAACAAAACAGTGCAATAATTAGTTGATAAGATTAGGATATCATCCACCGAAAATTGATAAAAGGATCTCCAAATAAAACAAAAGGAGCAAAAGGCCATTATAGTTCATAATTGCACTAAACCTGAGCACCCTTTATAGGGGCCAAATACCACGGGCACAAACATGTATTAATCTAATCATTGTCTAACATTTGGAATCAGAGCATTGAAACCCAAATTGTTTGAAGTTATGTAGCTTTCAGTATTTGATTTTTGTGGTTTAAGGAGAGGTTAAAACATATTATTTTTGGTACCAATATCTTCAATCTATTCTAATGATTCAACTTCCTTGAAGCCTAAATAAAATTTATGGAGTTATCACCTGCTGTAATAGCTACGCATACAAACTTGTGTTTCCCATTATTTATGTCTAAATTGTTTTTTGATGCTACTTGATTTTGTCATCAAGAAGCAATTCTTTATTTCAATTTTCCATTTATTGCTTCTCATCTCCTTCTGCGTATTCTGACATATCATAGATTATGTCACATCTTTAGAGTTGGATAATCCAAGTGAACTATTTTCTCTTGCTTTGTAAAACAGGATTGTAACCTATCAGCTGCCAGCTTTCTTGTCTCTTCTCTTCCTCCTGCAATCAGAAACCAGATGGTCATGAAGTTAGGAGAGAAAACAAACATTAGTAAAACTGGTATGTCGATATCACGAAAAGGAATTGTTTCTTAAACTTTGTTTCAGCTTCAAACATTCCCCACTTGAACTCCCGGACAGTTGGTAGTTGATGATAGTGAACTTGTAGATCTAACTTACTAACTAGAGTTGTATATAATATCGAGGATAAAGATAAGGAAAAACATTCCCTATGATTTCAGGAAAAATCACAAGAGACGTTGCTTTCAACTCCAGAGAAGAGGCTGCAAAATGCTTGCAGGGAATTCTGAGGAGAAGAGTTATGATTTCAAGTGCCAGACAGGCCATTTCTGGCCTTCTGACTTCGGGTGGGGTCAACGCTAGCCGGTATCTTGCTAAAAAAATGAGCAAAGCCTGGAAGTCCTGGAGATGATAATTCTAGTCATTTGGAAATCTTAAAAAAGGGATTTTCCTGCTTAAACATTGACCAAGAGAAATTTGCTAGAAGACCGGTATTGCATAATTTGCATTCATTTTTCACCTTTTTTGATTCATTGTTATGGAGATATAACCTTCTGGATAAGACTTGGGTAAAATTCTGTGTTTGAGGTTCTTTAATAAGGATGTTACTTCAACGTTTTCTTAGAGGGTTAGTTCATATATCTCAATAGAGATTTTACTTGAACACTTTCTTAGAGACTTAGCTCCACATTATTAATTCCCTGAAAAATTAAGTTCATATGTCTAAATAAAGATGTTACTTGAACATTTTTTTTTAAACACTTGGATCCACATTATTGATTCCCTGAGAAAGTTAGTTCATATGTGATGATTCTACCGAGAAACTTGATAGTAAACACTTGATAACTGCATTTCCCCCAGGATTTTGCTGTCCAATTTAGCAGATGGGCCACAAAGTAGCAATTATTTTGCAGTAGACAGTGCATATTTCTGGAAACCGTTCAGGAATCAAGAGGTATAGGGAAATTGGTGGATTTCCCATATTTTCTTGTAATTTGAAGTGTTGGCTGCAGACAAGTCCTCCTTTAAAGAGGTTGAGTATTCTTTGAGGGCTATACATGGACCACTTGACACTACTTGTTTATGGCTGAAAAATTTTTCTGGTTATTGAAATGTTTGATAATTTCAAGACAAGATATGATATTTATAAGGCATAACTGCATATTCACACTCCGGTGCTTATATAAGACTTTCTAATTAATTCACATATAATAATAAAAACAGGTAAAAGCATTAAATTTATCATAAAATTCAAGTGACTTCTAATATTACCCTTTTTAACCACACCAAACTCTAGCGTTATATTAATTTATACTTCCTCTAATTAGCATTACTAAACATGGGCATGTATGAAAATACTAGTAGTTGAAACTATCGAAAATTCGAAATGTCTTGTAAAAGAATTCACAAAATACATTCTAAAAGATGTCCTATAAAAGAAACAGAGTACATGCTTTTATAAAAAAGATATAACATCAAACGTAGGTTGTAATATTGGAAATGTCATATTATAATTCTCATAAAAATAATAATAATAACAATTTTATAAACATTGTTTGTCTGCATATCATAAATTATGGTAATCATTAGCTTGCCTATGTAGACACAAACAATGCTTATAAACATATCTTCGGAGACAGAAAAACACAGATGCTCAGATTCTGAATCAGCAAGATTCCAACATTGTAATCATCGGATGACAGGTATCACTTGTATTTTTTGAATTGATCACTCATGCTTCTTGAAATAATAAAATTAATAATATTTTTTAATTTATTAATGTTGTTGTTTCAAAATATTGTTATAATATGAAGAAGATGAAGCTATCAGTTTATAAAGATAATCGGTAAATTTTTTTTCAAAGATTATTTAATTGTAATTTTATGTGATGACCACACATGAAGTCCAAGACAACTGCGTCCTCCAAGCTTCAAAGAAGTTGCTCTGAAACAGAAGTTTGACTCTGCGTACGAATATGGCTTATCAATCAAAACCTTGAAAGATTCCAATATGGAATATACAGACATGTCTATTGTAGCTAGTTTGAACGAAATTTCTTAAGAAATAGATCCTTTTTTTCTAAAAAAAAAAGACTAAATGGCATTAACCAGTTAGTACGAGACCTATTTTTCCAATAAATTACACATAAAAGGAGTTTAGAAAGAGAGAGGTAATATGAGTCATATATCTAATATACATTAAATAATGTAAATTTTTTGCCATGAATGTAGCTACCTATTGTTTTCATGCTATACTAGATATATCATATATGTATGTAATCACAAAATCAAATAAAGATTCATCAATTTTATTTTAAAAGTTTTCACGTGAAAAATATCGCTAGTTGGAAGTTTTTATTTGATCAATGTTAGACTAAAAGTACTAAGAAAAAAGTGGGTAGATTCACCCTAATTAACCTTTAACATTTCCAATGTTTAGAGTTATATTTTTCATTTTTTTAATGCTCCTCAATGATATTGATCCAATAACAATTTATATCTTGTTTGTATTATCGTTAGAGAAATACGTTTATACAAATTGAGATAAAATACATATAACATATTTACCTTATAAATCATAAATTATAGTAAAAAATAACTTCTGCCTATTGCTAATCCAAACGAATAGTATATATATTATATACTAACCGCTCTTACATGAAAACCTTGAACCCTTAAGATAAAATTTTTAATGTTGGGTTTGGTACACTGGAATTGAAGATTTGGAATTGGAATTGTGGTGACAAATGGAAAATGGATTGTTTGTTATGATAAAACCAATTACATAGAATTGGCATCTCCAAAAAAAGGTTGGAACTTGATTGCATGGCCTACCTTATGGAACTGGTTTGAGTTCTATGGAAGTAAGTTTTTCTTCCCATTATACCCTCCAACATTTTATCAATTTACAACTCTACTAATCCCTACTCTTATCTCCCTCTTACCCAAGCTTCGACAAGTAACTCCTCCGACAACTAACTCTGATGGTCTCCCTCTCTGGTGCAAGAACGATGACAACACCATGATAGCGGTGAGGATGATGACGGTCTCAAGGAATTTGATATGACGTTGATGTCTTGGGCTTTAGCTCTCCCTCTTCTTCTCTGTTGACTTCAACTGGCAAATCTGGTGTCGATGTCTATAGCTCCATTGAAGGCTTCAAATTTGAGAGCATGAAGGAGAGGTCACGATTCAAGATTCACGATTCTCCGTCTCTGTCTCTATCGAGGTTGGCCATCATCCTCATCTTCTTCTCCATTGCTTCTCAATGAACGCGGCTTTAGATCTCGATGGTTTGACCATGGTTGTGGATGCTTGAATTCGTGGTTGTGGATGGGGCGACCATGACCATGCTGGTGGATGGGTTGATGGTGACCATGCTGGTGGATGGGCTGACGGTGACTATGGTTATAGCAGATTGAGTGTAGTAGCGGAGACGTTAAGGCGGAAGAAGGTGGAGCGTGGAATGGGCTTGGGTTCTTTTTTAGATGAATTTTTGTTTTTTTAAAGGGTATACTAATCGTTTTACATTATAGGTATAAATATTAAATATAAGCGATACCTCATTTCTTCCAACATATAAAACATACTTTTAACCCCATTTTCACTTCCAATTCCAATTTCACTTCTACTTCCATCAAAATCACTTCTGTGTACCAAACGAGCATTACAAAATCCCATATTACAATTAGCGGTGGCTTTGTATTGAGCATTGTTAGTGAATCCTCACTTGTCTCCATAAAATATGTGTCCTCATTTGACCTGTTTGGGAACATTTATTTTCTACATTACACACAAGTCGAGACAAAATTCCTTTCAAATACTTACCTCGGCTTGCGTATAGTTATTCAATGTATTTGCCAACTAGCATTCTTGGGGGAGGAATGCATTTTGAAGAGAGAATGAGTGTTTGGCAACTCATTTGGGGAAAATGCATTTTGGGGGACAAAACACAGATGCATTCTAGGGAGAAGAAAAAAAGCTCATTATACCCAAAATATATTCCAGATCGTGACTTTAACATTACAATTCGTGATTCAAAAATTCATATTAGGATTCGCAGGTTAAATTTCAACAAGTGAGATTTAATATCTTATAAAAATTACCAAAAGATAAATAAAGATGGATTCCGATTTTTTTTAGTTGAGTGATCTTTAATTGCAAACGGTAGAAAGCAATGAGAATTAATGGATTGCAGTAGGGGAAAAAATCACACTGACCGTCATTTAAAAATGGAAAAAAATATCCACATGTCATAACTTTATGAAATTAAGTTAAATTATTCAAACATCCGAAGGAATTTAATTAATGTTGCTATAAATGGATGAATTTACCCGTTCATAAAAAAAATAAAATTCACAATTAGAACATTCTTTTCCATCTTCCTCTTTTCTAAATAAAAAAAAATTGGACTTAAAAGACATAAAATTTAGGCCACCTAAACACATAAAGAGGAACTAGAGAAAATACACAGATCAAATAAGAATTTATGATTATGAACAGGTGTGTGTGTGTAGATGTAATCATATATACTGTGTTCCATATATTCTAATGCCAAATAACAAATGAGCTATAAGTACTAAGTAGCCTGTATTTAAAATTTCCCCCATATTCTCTTTAGCATGTGGCTAGACTTTTCATACATATAATTAGTCGTTGTAAAACATGTCCAGTAATGAGCAAATTAATCATCTAAAGCCCTACATTCTCAGAGGTATCTTTGTTTGTTTTGAGGGAATATTCCATCATATTCTTGTTTTGTTGATGACGATGATGAGCCATATCATAAGTAGCATGAAGGCCAAACAAAACATAATAGATCAGCATAACGCCAGTGCAAATCCCAAACCTTACAAATGCATCAATCCCTAAGGACCCCATGAGAAAGATATTTGTTGCAACAGACAAAGATGGTAGCCAAGGAACAAGAGGTACCCCCCAAACCCTAGGTGTCCTTTGCTGGGTCAGAGATAAGGACAG
>JANTPZ010096944.1:0-12847 GCA_025593235.1 Vachellia pachyceras
CTTGATACTCTTGGGCAGCATCTTCCAGACTCAGGTTTTTACATTTTTGCTATCCTTTTTCTTTTCCTTCTTTTACTGGCTGAATGCTCAGTTGCTCGTGTAGACTATATATTTGACAATTGTTTGTACTGTATTGTTGAAAAATGGAGGAGTGAAAGAGGTAAAAAGAGGGGCGGAGTAGGTTTCTGCAGTATTATTTCTGAGGAACTTAACATTGTTTTATATATGAATTGTAAACATAAATTCTCTTACCCGTGTTTGAGTATTTAACTTCTATTTGTTTTGCATTTAGGCTGTAGGTTTTGGAATGTAACTAGTTTCTTTTATTAAGGTTTTCCCCATTGGTGGTTGTCTTAAGTATTGGCTTAAGATTACATATTGTATAGATTTTGAAAGTTTTCTCATGAGTTTGTAGAGTTTCTTAAATCATGCTATCCAGTTTCAAAACATGATGCTGACGTCCTGTTGTGATAACTTTGATGTACTCTGTTGTGGTGTCTAAGACATTTGTTTGTCCATTGCTCCATTACACTTGTTGAAATGGTATTGCTGCACTCCTATACCCATGTGTTGCCGTTCTGGTATTCCCCCCTCTCTTAACATAGCATATCTCCATCCCCTCCTTAGTGTAACAGTTTACAGTCTGCCAAAAGTACATTTGGTAAGGTTGACTTTCTAAAAACGGTTTTTCTACCCAAACATTAGTTTAGTGGCAATTATTTTATCAAAAGGACTTTTGGAGTCCCAAAAGTGGGATCCAGATACCCCCTTAATATTATGTGGTAACAAGAAGCCCGCTTTTTGTTGTCTACAGTTCAAATAGAAGTTATTGGAACTTCTGAAGAGGCAGTGTGCATCTTTCCTTTAGTTGATTCAATGGAAAACAAATCATCCACTTCATCTACAAGCTTGATAGACCAATCAGTGGTGAGTGCTTGGTGTTAACCAGTTTTAGCAAAGTATTCTTGCTGCTCCTGGGCATAAGATAAGACCAATCCAGAGGACTCCCTATAATGATCTAAGCGACCTCTTATTTAACTAAAAACAATTCAACACATTGTTATTCATTGTTATCTATATTTCCTGTTGATTGTTTTATAGGTTCCCGGAGATGTGGTTCTTGATCTCTCTAGCATGTCAAACCAAACAATTAAGCTTGGAGGAGGTCTATACCAGGCAAGTCTATGGTTTTCTAATGCTTAATGTAATCATGAGGATCATAACTGTGCTTTGGTCATCACTTTTTAAAGATGCATGTTATCTGTGCTTCATGGTGATAAACCCTACATAGACATGCACACATGCACATAGCCAGCAAATATGCTGAATTAAGCTGCATGTTTTATTCCACAAAGAATCTTGACTAGCCAGCAATCAATTGATGTTTGATTTGTATTTTTTCCCATCTTGGATTTATTGTGAAGATTGAAATCTGAGGTTTCTAGCCTTGGAGATAACTTTTTTTTTGTTATTTCTTCTGTCATCATTGTAATAAAGCACAATAATTTATTTATTTTGGGGTGCATAAATACAAGTCATCAGGGAAGTTTTCAAGGTCATCTTACATCAAATGCCTAACATTATAAGTTTTTTTTTTTTCAAAGGTCCTTTAATTTAAGGATTTTTTTATTTGTCAATGTTCCTCTTGTTTACACATTCATAGTTCTTCGTTAGGTCCTAATTTTTTCCCTTCCCTTCCCTTTTTTCTTTTTATTGGCTAGAGCCACAGGACCTAGACAATGTAAATAGTACGCACATAAACATGTTATAAATGGTGTTTCCTTCTTTTATTTATAAATAGAGAGATTGAATGCTTTATTCAATAGTGTTAGATTTTCACGCCACTCAAACTGATGATAGCTATATCTGATAAAATCATGTCATCATGCCTCTAGTAGTCTTTATAATATGAACCTATGTGTTTTGTTCTTTTCTTCCTATATGCCAATCTGCAAATTCATCATCCCATAAAACATTAACAGAAAGGAAATAGTCTATAATTCTTCTCTATTTTCCTCATTTTGTTCCTTTCTAAGTATAACTGATTCTTATTGGATCTATTTGCTAGGACTGTGATGCAATTTCAGTAATGAAGGCTGGCAAGCTAAGATTCTCAAAGCCCAACAAATATTGGGTTGAAAGTTCTCAGAAAAGGGTATGTTATTATAGTTGTATTGTATATATGTATTAAATTAATTTAATTTAATGTCTGAACTGTGAAGGCATGTTCTCTGACTTGCGTATGTGATGCTATATATATATATCGTCTCAAAGCTGTTAACTTGTGCCAAAATGTCAAGTGTATTTTGCTTTGATACAGAATTTGCTGTTACACTTGAGAAAAGGGCTTATTTGTATCTTTTGAAATAACCATGACCAAGCATGGTGGGAAAATATTCTTAAAGTAATGCTTTCAAAAGTTCAACTTTATTGGGAATATGGATGATTTTACAAGTGTCAAAGGTTCAATATAATTACATTAGGAAGTTAAATAATGAATTTCCCCAAGAAGCTACAAATCAGGTTAAAGGTTAATTTATATATCTGTGCCTAAAACATGTGCAACTGGTTGTTTGTGTGTATCAACATATGGGTGCTATGCTTTTGCTCCATGATAGTACTAGCTTCCATTCACCTGAAAAAACCAACTACTATTCTGAATTTCAGGTTGGTCATTTCAATATAAGGTTATATTATGCATTATAAACCCTTTCTTTTACATGTAACTGGCATTCCACTCTTTTTTTCCAGGGACAAAAGGTTCTATCTTCTTTTCAATATTCTGATTTATGATTCTTGTTTGTTGAACAGTATGTGCCCCATGTAGAAGATTCTGTTCTTGGAATTGTTATAGACACCAGATCAGATGTAAGGAATTTCTCTCCTTTCTCTTTCCTTTTGTAGTTCCTTGGTGACTCAAATTTTTAGGATTTCTTTTTTACTGAAAATCTTAAGCCTGGAGTCTCCAAGATTTGCCAGAAGGAAGTGCTATAGAGTGAATGCATCATGATTTACTAAAGAATACATCATCACCTGGTTTCTTGAAGGATACCGCCACCATCCATATAGTGCTCTAAATGTTGCCTTTCATTTAGTCTTGACCAAGGAAAGCTGAGTTAAGGACATGGCTAAAATGATGCATTCTTCAAAACATTAGGACTAGATGACAGGAAAACCAACTCGAGTTAGTATGGGTGGTAGAGGCTTTCTTACCTTAAGCAACAATATAACCTTCATTATTTCCAGAAGTTCCTTTATTTAAAATCTCAACTCCAAAGGTGTCTTTTCTTTTTCTTTTTGAATGAAATAATAATCAGTGGTTATTTTGCAGAATTTTCTTGTGGACATAAAAGGACCTGCTATAGCATATTTGCCTGTGCTTGCATTTGAAGGAGGAACTAGAAGAAATATACCTAAATTTGAGGTGTGTGGACATTGATTGTATCTTATGCGCAAATATCAGTTAGAATTCTCTCTCATTGCATTGTGTGGAGCTTTATGCCTGGCTGGTGTGTAAATCAATTGATCTACTTTTCCAGTAGGGGGCTATGTATTAACTGTCATATGGAACTATATGCTTGGTGGGTAAATTAATTTATCAGCCCAAAACTCTTTGAATTAGCTGGTTTAGAAGAATGAATTGACTGATTATTTTTTGTCAAAAAAGCATACCTTAGGATGCGATCAAGATTATAGGTGAGAATGACTTTCTCAACAAGACATGATTTTGTCATTTGTTATTAGTTTTGGATTTTTCATTTATTTATTGTATACAAAGATTACAATTGAATCACTTTCTTAGAATGTATTCTATGCTTATGAAAGGGGAAAATATAAGAGAATGAATGTGTTTCTTGCTTCTTTGTTTCTTTTCTTAAATATAAATGGTGAACCAACCCTTGATTTGGCAATTTTTGTTATTTATCTTCAATGCTTTTGTTGGTTTGACCAGTGTGTTTCTGCAGTTTTTGTGCCGTCTTTTGCCTTATGCTACTTCTTGCAGGTAGGTACTCTGCTTTATGTGCGGGTTGTGAAAGCTAACCCTGGAATTAATCCTGAACTGTCTTGCACTGATGGTAGCTATCCAGTCCCTCGCATTCTCATTTCTCATATGCCTTTTGGCGATACCTAATTATGAAGTTTTTTTTTGGCTAATTTTCTTTATAATTTATTTTTATGGATTTAATTCTTTGAATATATTTTTTTTTCTTGGGTTCTTTTGCTGCATTTAGCCAGTGGGAAAGCAGGAGAATATGGTGTACTTAAGGATGGCTATATGTTTGAGTGCACAACTGGTCTATCAAGGATGTAAGAACTTTCATTTTTGTTTGTTATTCATGCACAATGTTAATAGGTACTGACGTCCTCTGTTGTTTATAGGCTTCTCAGCTCGCCCACATGCCCAGTCCTTGATGTTTTAGGGAAGAAATTGTCATATGAGATAGCAGTGGGCATAAATGGTCGTGTTTGGGTATACATCATCTCATTCTGTTCCCTGTTTCATACTTGGCTCCTTGCTTGTCCCGTTATGCTATATATGCTTGTTGATTATTAGTGTTTGGGCTGGATTTGGGAACTCTCATTTAGCATGCTTTCTATACCTGTTAATGATGTAATTAAATACCAACGGTAGCTTAGTGGCATGAAAGCTTCTCTATAAATTGGGGGGGGGGGGCTGCAGGTTTAATTCTAGTTTTGACTTTAGACCATTTGTACTTGTCCTTTTAAATCGGAAAAAATATGCAACTGGAATAACCCCCATGCTACGTAGGGGGATTGAAAGCTTTTTATTTTTGTAATCGACAAAAAAGAGATTAGTAGATCATGACACAAGACAAAGGAGAATTACTAATTTCAATGTGTACAAGAAAGTCAGAGTGTAGTAAATTAAACTTTTATGACACATCCACGATTGTTGAAAATGGCTCAAGTAATCTCTACTAAGTGCATATTTTTATTCTTTTATAATGGTGTTTAGGTTAATGCTGCATCTCCGTCTACGACGATTATTGTGGCTAATGCAATTATGAACTCAGAGTCATTGAGTGGGGTCCAGCAGAGAATAATGGTTGACAAGCTGCTTCAGAGAATGCAGTGACCAAGTTGGTCATACATGTAAGTACTTCTTAACTTTGATTAGGCAATTTCAGCTTAGAATCCTTTTAAATGAAGTTCTGAGTTGAGCATAGTTGACAAATGATGGACGAATTCAAAAGCAGACATGCAGGTATGTGAAAGGTGCGTTTTATGAAGAAGCGGAGAAACTATTTCCATATTTTTGGAATGCCTTGTCATTTAAATTCTTTTCATAAAAAAAACAGTCCAAGTCAAATGATTTAGCAGAGAGGGGCCATTTAATGAAGAGAAAGAAGATAATATTGAAATGATGTATACAAATAATTTAGTATACTTGCATGTCTATTTCTGATTGGTTTGATGTGCTTATCATTTATAAATCAGATTCATTTGAGAATTTCGTATTGGATTCACTTGAGAATTGTTCTCTTCAGACTTCAAGAAATTAACCCCTCATTGTCATTGTATCAGAATGAATATGCTTTTCAAGCAGTGGCCAAATTTATGAAGGATTTTCAGCTACCAGTCTCTTCTGCGCAAAGTTACAAGAAGTTTATGACAAAATAGCCAAGTTAGATGTAATTTTCAATTTTAGGACTTAGGGCCCAGAATATGAGGCAAAGTTAGGCCCCTGTATTAAATGCTAATAGTATTATTGATAAATCATTGCAATATTTGAGATTCAAATGGTAGTTTATTATATGGGGAAATTTGTTTATAATTTCTTATTTGAACTCTTTATAGCCTACTTCTTCCACAGTGTCACTTGCATGATATGTGAATTGAGTTGACATGATTGCTTATAAATGTTATGGCAGCAAGAATGTTTAATTAATATTGAAAAGTTATAGTGTAGTTAAACATTGAACATAATCCCGTCATAGGAAATAATGAAGATCACACACACACACACACACACACACACACACAACCTCATTGATTTTTAAAAGTGATTTGCTTTATAATTTGTTTTCTTTATTCAGTCTTGTCAGGTATTTTTGCTTGAAAAAATTAATTCGTCAGTCCTTATAGTTTAATCTGATTTTTAATTAGGCTCTTTATAATGCCCTTATAATATCTTCATTTATAATGTCATATTTGAAACAGGAAGAGTTTTTTTTAAAAAAAATAAAATGTATTATTGTCAACATAAAAACGAAAAGTCATGTTAATAATAGCCTTTTTTATCCATATATAATCTGTTATTAAGTTAATTTTGATTATATTTAAATTCATGTGATAAAATTAAGAGAAGAATAATCTTTTGATCTTATAGCTTTGATTCAATTCTAATTCAATTTTTACACATTGATTTGGTGTAACTTAGTTATTATAATTTTGATTTAATTATAATCCTGTATTTCACTCGCTGCAACTTGGTTTAGTGACCGAATTATAAAATTGTTAAAATTGTATGGATCGGATTGTGGTGAGTTATAGTTTGAAAAATAAGTTACAAATATGTCAAAACTGTACAAATTGAGTTGTACCATATTAAAGTACTGTGTTAAAATTATATTGATCACAACATTAATTTTTTCTAAAATTAATCTGGGCATATATTGAGTTAGGTTCATGTCATCAACTCCTAATGTTTTGCAAATTACATACTTAGCCGTATCTATAACTAAAAAAATATAAGGATATAATAAAAAGAGAAAATTGAAAAAAACTTAATTAAAATTAAAGTTAAAATTATAGTGACTCGTGTACCATCTTTTCAGTTGCTTTTTTGTTATTTCATGTTAATGGACAAATTTACACAACGTTCTTGTATTTCATGTGAACTTGACTAGACATAATAATATTATAAGATGTAGTTTTAACAAATACTCTCTCTGTAACCCGAAAGCAAAGATGTAATTTATAATGTAAATAAAGTTTTATAGTTACTCGAGGGTTCGATTCCGGGGAAGATCATTTTGTTGTGGCTACAGTCGCGGCGTTTGGGGAGACATTTCCACGGCTTAGTGAAGCTGGGTTGACCTACCTGTGTAGCCATATCTAAAAGGGCTTACTTGGGTTGCTCCTGTGCCCATAGGAACAAACCTCAATGGATCATGAGTTAGGTGTCCTGTCCTTGGATCGTGAGTGAATTCAATCCATTTCCTAAAAATGTTTCACAAAAAAAAAAGTTTTATAATCAGGATCGCACAAAGTATTTTATTTTATATAACTAAATATTCACCTTCAATAAAACTAATATATTTAGTTTGGATTTTCTAAAATTTCTGGAAAAAAAAAGACTTGGTTCTTGAGAATCAAAAGGATGAAGCTTTGCTTGTGAAAGAACCATGGAACATAGGCTACTCACATTGTTAGCTTTGAACTTTTGATTGCTTTGGGTCTACTACAACCTTTGTGTTAAATGACATGACAGCGTTTGGATGATTGTTACTAGAGTCATTTTTTTTTTCATGTGCAAATTACTATAGAAGACATAAGTTAATGTTATAATTTCATAAAACAAAAATTTAATTTATATTTTTATTTGATGTTATAAATAAATAATATATATACACATACGTAAGACCAATATGTATTATTCATATAATTGAATAAAAATTAAATGCGTATATTTAAGAGAGAGATATATATATGATTTTTTGTAACAAAAAGAGCACATGGTCGGTAAAAATGGAATCTGTAAAAATAAATGTGATATTTTTGTAACATGACTTATAATTTTAGCTCAGGTATTTACAGATATAGTTGTTTTTTTTATTTAAAAAAATTGTATTCACATAATTTTTTTCATCATTTAGGAATATAAAATTTGATTTTAGATCCCTTCGTCTAGATATTCATATCTTATTCTTAAATGCTTTTGTTTACTTTTGTTATTGATTGATTTAATATAAAAAATTTAACACAACAATAAAAAAGGTAAATGTTAAAAAATTCCCTTTATTTTTTTTTCTAAAAAGAGTATTTGTTACAATAAACAAATTTTGGGTGTTAAAGTGTATTAATATAAAAAATTTAACACAACAATAAAAAAGGTAAATGTTAAAAAATTCCCTTTATTTTTTTTTCTAAAAAGAGTATTTGTTACAATAAACAAATTTTGGGTGTTAAAGTGTATTAATATAAAAAATTTAACACAACAATAAAAAAGGTAAATGTTAAAAAATTCCCTTTATTTTTTTTTCTAAAAAGAGTATTTGTTACAATAAACAAATTTTGGGTGTTAAAGTGTATTAATATAAAAAATTTAACACAACAATAAAAAAGGTAAATGTTAAAAAATTCCCTTTATTTTTTTTTCTAAAAAGAGTATTTGTTACAATAAACAAATTTTGGGTGTTAAAGTGTATTAATATAAAAAATTTAACACAACAATAAAAAAGGTAAATGTTAAAAAATTCCCTTTATTTTTTTTTCTAAAAAGAGTATTTGTTACAATAAACAAATTTTGGGTGTTAAAGTGTATTAATATAAAAAATTTAACACAACAATAAAAAAGGTAAATGTTAAAAAATTCCCTTTATTTTTTTTTCTAAAAAGAGTATTTGTTACAATAAACAAATTTTGGGTGTTAAAGTGTATACAATGGTTAAAAATGGGTCTAAAATATGGCAAACGTTAACTTTAACTATCGTTATTAAGTCATTTTTTTAAATTAATCCAAATTACATCTTATTTTAGGGTTAGTTTAGAGTCAGAAAATGAAAATTTTTCACTAATTTTGTATAAATATGGCTCAATTTTTTATAAAGATTTTATAAATCAAGATTATTTTTAAAATTCATCATTTTAGGATCAGAAAAGGCCGCATTTTATCTTAGAGCAAGTTTAGGGTTAAAAGAATGAAACATTTTCACTATCTCATAATTATATGAAAATATCTACTACTCAATTTTTCATAAGGATTTTAAAAACCAAGATTATTTTTAAAAATTTATCCATTTGGGGCCAAAAATGCTACATCTTATTTTAGAGCTAGTTTATCGTTAGAAAAATGAAAATTTTTACTTGAAAACCATCTCCATGGCTCAAAAATGAGGATTTCAGAAAATCAATATTTTTTAAAATTCATTTATTTTGAGTCAGAAATGTCATATCTTGTTTAAAGACTAAGTACAGTGTTAGAAAATGAAAAATTTTTATTGCATCATAATTTTGTGTAAATAACTTCTAAAACTTAAGACTTTCTTGAGGATTCCAAAAATGAAGATTATTTTCAAAATCCATTCATTTGGGGCCAGAAAAGCCATACCTAAATAAAAAGATTAAGCATTTTCATATCCATAACATAACGATGTTAGTAAAAATTAATGTTTTTGGCATTTTAGGGCCATTTTTAATCATTGGTGCATTTTTCACTCAAAAATTGTTTGTCATGTTATATGCTCTTTTCACAAAAAGATAAATGGTATTTTTGAACCTCTACTCATAAAAAAAAATCAAATCTGAACAATTTGAATTTTGATATTATGGTTATGGTTAAAAAAAATGAAGCAAAGAAGAGAGGATGGGAAGGGAAAGGGGATGTTGAGACTCATTTGAAATTTAAATTTTGAATAATAAAAAGATTGTCCACCATTAATGCAGAAGCAAAGAAAACAGTTGTGATTGGTGGGCTAGTTTGACCAATTTCAAAAATAATTATAAATGGCCAATCAAAATGTGAGGACAAGGTATGAATGATAAATAAATAGAGTTAATTATAACAAAAAAAATTCTTGTATGCACTGAGTGCTCCAATTCATTTATGTACTGGTCAATAAAATTTTAACATATCAAATAATTTTTGTGTTTTCTTTCAAAATGAAATCTTATTATTTTAACTAATAAAGTTCCTTAAAAATAGGTTATTCCTCCCTTTTTATTCTATCTATCATAATAACTACATATAATGTGGTCTTTCACTCACTCCATGCTTCCTCTTTGTCTCCCGGCCCTTCCCTATCTTATTTCTGATTTCGCCATTTGCAGAAGTTTTATGTATATCAGGAGCATTGAGTATTATTTAAATAATAGAGGGAAATACTCCAAATAGCAGATAAGTTAAGCCTAGAAATAGAAATAACATAGGCTATATTAAAAGCAAAAATGATGTAAAAAGTAAATTGTTCAAAAAATTGTCTTATTTTTTTATTTTTTATGGCTGGTTGGGGTAGGCCAACTTCGTTTTTTTTAAAATATACATTATGTATAATATTCAAAATCTGTTTTAATTTTTTTTGAAAAAATATATTTTTTGCAATAATAAAACTCTCATTAAATATATTATGTATAATAATGTTGAAATTACATGAGAGAGAACAAAATCATATATTTTATATTATTAATTTAAAAGAAACTTTTTATTAATAATAAAGCTTTGTTAAACTTGTACTAATTTTTAAAGGTTAAAATATACATTTGGCATTTAAGGTTACATCAAATTTAATTTTATTCCTTTAAGTTTTAAAAGTACACATTTAGTCGTTTTATCTTAACGTCATTAATTTATTTTAACGGAATATGTTAATTCAATAAATTTAAATAGTGATTATGCAATTAATACCGATAAAATATGTTGAAATTTTAATTATTTAATATAATCATTTTGTATTTCAAAGTTTAATCACTTTTTGTTATCATTTAACTTCATATTCATCATTTAAATTTGCTAAATCAACATTTTTCTTTAAATGAAACTGATGGTGTTAAGGCAAAAAGATTAAAAGTGCATTTTTAAATTTAAGGGACTAAATTAAAATTTGATATAAACTTACAGAAGTAAATGTATACTTCCACTTTTTTAAAAAAAAATTTGTACTATCCATATATGGTTTTACATGCGTGTGTCCTTGTATGAATTTATTTTTGATAGAATTGATTGTATATATTATTAGATATTATAAAATCCTGATTTATTACGGGAAAATGGCATAAAAAACCCTTTAAAATATAGAAGGGATAAATCAGAATACTCAATATGCTTAATCTAAGAGTAGACCCAGTTGATCAATTATAGATATTAAAATGTTACGAAGATACAAGAATGCTCTTGACAAATTAAGCAATCAGTTTGCAATGAGTAAATCTCTTATACTTGACTGCTTGTTTTCTATACTTAAGTATTAATTCGTTAAACTTAAGTTGTAATGGACATTTAATAATATGGACCCCATTTTTTTTAAGTTCTAGGGGCACTCTTATCTTTTCCTTAAATTTCGATATTCATAATTCATCCTTTGGGTCTAGTTTGAAATTAACCATATTAGACACCTTAATTTGTTCTTCTTATATTTTAAAGATTTTTTAGTGTTAATTTTCCTTTATTGTTCATTAGAGGGAAAAAATTGGGGCTATGTGAACTATGAAAAAGGCTTCGAGGAGAGATAGAATTTGGGAGAAAAAGGAAAAATAATTATGGGAAAATGATAAGACAAATATTTGTAATATGTAAAGATGTAATTGATCAATAGAAAAAAAAATAATTGACAATGATGCTGTGACAGTATAAAATAGAAAAATAAATTGATTGATTGATTTTATTCATTGTTTAATTGAAGATTATTTGTAGTGGAAATTATAAGCAATTCTAATTCCTTCCGTCTCGGCGGCTTGGCAAGGAGAGAGGTTTTCTCTAGGGTTTTGACTATTGGCAGCAGCCCCAACCCCACGTAATTACCAATTAGTCCATTTACAGATATTATAAGTCTCAAGTCGAAAGATGCCAACTTTGCGTCTTCTCACTTGCTTCCCTATCAGGTACTCTTCAAATTATTTTGTCGCTGCTCAAATCTGGAGCCCGAGTATCATTCTGTTCGATATTGAAATGTTAGTCGTTTGACTTCTTCGTGACCCAAGTCCATTCATGCATATAGTTGTTTCAATTCCCTAACTTTACATTGAATTCACTCGGGCAGGCTAGCCAAAAAGAAAAAGAACGTTGGGTGAGTTCTGTTAAAAACCGCATAATTGCATCAGAATATGCTTTTTTTTTTTTTTAACAAAAGTTACATTAATTTCAGTTGTGATTCTTCTCTCCTTATCTTTTTAATTATTAATTCTTAATTCTTCGGTCCTAATCTAATGTGGTAATGACAATGCATCCCCGAAACTGAACGTTTCAGTTTGCTGGGCAATGTATGATGTATACGTTTGATCTTAATTCAATCACCATTGAGAAGGAATGTTCCCAAGCATTTGTGTGAACGTCGATTTGTATCTCATGCTTGATGCCCCCCCGGGGGAATTTATAAGATTTCTTATTTTTCTCAGTTTTTGTTAGTTTCAGTTCATCACCCAGGAAAAAAACATTGATGTTTTCGTTGATAAGAGTATTTCTATCGTAAATCATGAGTAGATTATTATATGGGATCTTTTTTCTTCTTCCATTTTTCTTATATTTGGTCCATTTAAGCAATTGTAGTTTTTAAGGTCTTATAAAATGGATATTATCTCCTTTGGTGATTTAACATACTTTTCCCTTGATCTCTACACAAGAAATGGAGGCTACTCCCGCAGAACCACCTAAAGAATCTATGCAACCCTTGTCTGTATCCAATTCAGAGAATGCAGAATCGTCTGGCACTTCAAATCCAAATCCAACTAATCAGTAAGTTTCCTCAACGTCTCACGGGTTTCAATTTCCATGGAGCTGTTACTTGTTCTAAATTTTAAATGTTCTCCACAGATTGAGTTTGGAACAGAGGTTTCAGATAGTGAGGAGTGTTGGAGAAGAGTGTATTCAAGAAGATGAGCTCCTAAATCTGTTGGCAAAGAAGCCTGAGCCTGTTTGCTATGATGGGTTTGAACCCTCTGGTCGGATGCA
>JANTPZ010096945.1:0-11979 GCA_025593235.1 Vachellia pachyceras
TCCCGAAATTCAAAATTCCCGATCCCGATTTTTCCCGTCCCGAAAGCTCGGGATCGGGACGGGAAGCTCGGGATCGGGATTCGGTGCACAGCCCTAATCACATTAAAAGTGACACGGCATCTCTTGATATTGAATCTCTATAGCTATAAAGTTAAATCATAAATGTATAATATAAAATAGGGAAAATTAATCTTTTGATCCTCAACTTTTAACTCGGCTGTAACTCAGCCTTTTAACTTTGATTTGGTGCAATCCAATCCCTGTTGTTTTGATTCGGCTGCAACTTAATCCTTAAACTTTGACTCATTGCAATTCAGTCCTTATAATTTTTAACTATTTTATAATTTAGTTCCTGTATTGTAGAAAATAAATCATATATGTAAGAAAAGGTCAGGGATTAAATTATAAAATAATTAAAACTATACAGACTGAGTTATAATGAGTCAAAATTCAATGACTGAGTTACAACCAAGTCAAAATCATAGGGGCTAATTAAAGTTGCACCTAGTCAAGTTCAGAGATTGAGTTACAACTGGATCAAAAGATTATTTTTCCTTGTAAAATATGACTTATGGATTAGTATGGTTTCATATGTTTTATAATTAATAATTATGAAGGTAAAAGAAATTATTTAACTTAGTTATATATAAAAATGTGTTTTTATTCTTTTAGATTATCTATTTTAATCATTTGCATATTGGAGCTTAGAAAAAATTATAAATTTAACATATAAAGTGAATTAAAATATGGTATTTAAAATCAAAATAGACCCATATTTTAACTTCTATATTCAGGTGACGGGAGGAATGATATAATATCAATATAAGATTTTCTTATAAATTATGTTTACATATTAATTTAGTAAAATTTGATTCCTAAACAATTCATAAAGGCCATCTAATTCTATTCGACAAATCCTTCAAAAGAAAATTAATATGACAAATCCTTCAAAAGAAAATTAATATGACAAATCCTTCAACATTTTAGAACAAATTACTGTTGTTTAATCAGATCCCAGCCCGGCCCATTACACCAAACACCCCCAGACCCGGCCCATCACGCCACACACCCAACACTCCCTAACTTCTTTCATTTTTTTTTTGCCAACCCCTAATTTCTTTCATTAACTCTATACAATTTGGTTGTATCAAAAAAAAAAAAAAACTCTATTCAATTTGGAAAAGAAACAAGAAACCATGCTACCTCTAATACACCACATTTCCACGAGGCTGTTTCCTTCACTGGCTAATCCAATCTTGCATGTTTTATCTCCTGTTCATGCATTACTTTGACTCTACTTTGTTTTTAGTCTTGTCATAATACAACTTAAGCTGTGTGGTCGCATTGGAGCAGCTCATAGGAGTAGGCACGCTCGTGATGATGCCTCTCTTGGGTAATTTCTCTGATGTCTATGGCAGAAAAGCTATTCTCACAATCCCCATGACCCTCACCATTATTCCTTCAGGTACCATTCCTTTCAATCTCCCATCTTTATTCTCTGGAAGTAATACATGAAGCTCAGAATCAAATAACAAAATACCCAATGCCGTTGTTTCACTCTCTTCTCCATGTCTGGTGCCTGTGGCAGCAATATTAGCTTACAGCAGGACACGGAACTTCGTCTACGCTTACTACATCTTCAAGACTCTCGTTTCCATGATTTGTGAAGGAAGTGTTCCGTGCCTCGCTCTAGCTTACGTGGTTAGCTCTCTCACACAATCCAACTTATTTCTACCAGATTTTTGAATCGCAGGAGGTTTTTTTTAGTTTACTAATCAATAGTCTTGTTTTAGGCGGATAATGTGAGTGAAGAGCATCGAGCCTCTGCATTTGGAATCCTGACGGGTATTGGGTCCGCTGCGTTCGTCTGCGGCACCTTATCGGCTCGATTCCTTTCCACTGCCCACACTTTTCAGGTGTTTACTTACTCTTTCTCTCTGTGAATCGCATCCTAATTTTCAATTTTAACTCTCATTAAAATGTTCCCACGTTAGGTTTCTACTCTTGTGGCGGTGATCGCAGCGGTGTACATGAGAGTGTTCCTTCCGGACTCAACCATCGATTACAATCTTTCTGTTCCCCTCACTTCACAAGCAAAGCTCAAGTCTGCTAAAATCGATGCCCTGCCAAAATCAAATGTGAATCCCTTTAAAACGTTGCCTTCACTGAAGGACTTAATCTCATTATTGGGTAGTAGGTCTGCCATTTTTCTTCCCTTCACGCTCAAGTTTCAGGACCTCCTTTCCAGACAAACTGCTTGTTTCATTGTTTAATTATTTTGCATGCAAGTTTAGGAGTAAGCATTCTTCGTTTAGATTTTTGTAGAACGTTATATCGTAAGAAACGGGAATATTTGTACTGTGTTTGATAATTGTATATATTCGATCCAAATTACAGCTTGATTGTTACGCAAGCAGCAATTGTTGCCTTTTTCACCAACCTTGCCGACGTTGGCCTTCATGGTTCATTAATGGTACTTTCTGATTTTCTTCCTTCTTGTTCTTGTTCTTTTGAGTTATAGATCCTATCTAGGCCGGAGGTGATAAATCTTTTTTTTTTTTTTTTTGCAGTATTACTTAAAGGCTCGTTTTCATTTTGACAAGAATCAGTTTGCCGATTTAATGGTCATTACTGGAATTGCTGGGACTGTTTCACAGGTTCTTTAATGAGCCATCTTCTAACCATTTACATTTATTTCTTTCATAGTCCCCTTCAGTTTCCTTGGTTTTGCTGTGAATCTAAATATTAAACATTGCCACAGCTCCTTCTTATGCCCATTCTGGTTCCAAATTTGGGAGAGGCAAGGCTGCTTTCAATGGGACTTTTTTTCAGCTGTCTACATGTGAGCTTTTATTTTTTTGTAATTTCTGTTCCATCATAGGAAATCAATCCATTTGTCAAGTTATATCAATTAATAATATGTGGACTGGGTTGCAGATGTTCATCTACAGCATTGCATGGGCTTCCTGGGTATGTATTTTACAACGTCATTGCCAATAATAATTTTTTTCTTAATTTTGTGCAATTGCTAACATTTCGAAAGCCAACAGGTTCCTTATGCTGCTGCAATGTTCTCAGTATTGATTGTTTTTGCTCATCCTTGTGTGAGTTTGTTTCTCAATTAATCTTTTTAATATATCCGTTTCATTGAATAATTATTTCTTTCTATTGTCTCTGAACAATCTATTTGTTCAAAACTTGAATTTGTCTAATTCATATTGCAATTGGCAGATGCGCAGTCTTGTATCCAAACATGTTCGTCCCTGTGAGCAGGTTGGTCCGTTAAACTAAGAACCTATTGGCTCTTGTTTATCAATATTGAGTTATTAGGACAATACCCGGTTGGTGCATGAGTTGAATTCATGCATATGCTATAACTCCTCTTAATCTTCTGTGTGGCATGGCAATCAAATTCAAAGGTTATCTGAAACTGGGCTAAGGCAGAGGAATTTGATTCATTGCAACATGTGCCATACATATATAATACAATTCATTGATTTCCTTATTACGGTAGAAGAGAATGAAGTTTTGGCTTTTTGGTGCCATGTTTTAAATAATTGCTCAAATTGCAGTAGTTAGCTTGGCATTCGTTTTGTCTGTTTTGCATCACTGATCTCCTTTTTTCATTCAGGGAAAGGCTCAAGGCTGTATTTCAGGCGTATGTTCATTTGCGCACGTTGTTTCTCCCTTGGCTTTCTCTCCTTTAACAGGCCAGTGAAATGTCATTATGTTTGTACCAGGTTTCCATTGCCTTTGAAATCTATTAGTAGAGCAATTCCTCCCCTCATTTTGCAGCTCTCTTCCTGTCAGAAAGGGCACCTTTCAACTTCCCTGGCTTCAGCATAATGTGCATTGGATTTGCATCGGTAAGGCCTTTATGCTACTCGAAATATGTCGTTTTTTCCTTTGGATATTGGAGATCAGAGTCCTATGATAATTTGTGTGTTGTATTGGGACAAAGTCAGATAAGGAACCTAGATTTTAATTACTAGTTTGTCTAAGCCAGATACCTCAATCTATAATATTTATTTATGCGATGTCAGGGAGAGAACAATATTTGTTTCTTTTAGTTCAGGGGGGTGAGATGGGTTGTGGGCTTATTATGGCGGAAAAGATAGACTGAATGCCCCACTAGAAGTACTTTCATATCTTTTACTTTTACGAGTTAGGAGTGAATTGGTCTAATCACATCATAACTAGCTTGCCTGATTTCTTGAGGGAGGTTACGAGGTAAGATAAGGCTGCTCCTTTGATGTCAACATCAATTGGTTAATTGGCCTATAAGCATTAACTCTCTGGTTTTTTGGTAAAGAAATAATCTTGGGATCAGGTTTAGGCTCTGCATTTACGCTTTTAATTATACAACCTAGGTGGCATCAATACTGATTTTGACCTCATTTTGGCCATTTGCTCTTCTATTGTATATTTTGGTCGATCATTGTCCTTACTTCCATGTGACTCTGTTTTCTTAAATGAATTTTGTTTGCAGATGGTCGCTTTTGTTCAAAGCACGTTCATATGGGGGGCTCCTCACATTTCAAGCGACATGAACGGAAATTCCTTGGACCCCTAAAATTGTTATTTGTTGTTGTTGCTGTTGTTGCTGTTTCTCCATTTTGGAAAACACCCCACCTGGCTTCTTCATTGCTGGGCTGTGTGGTGGGTTGTTCATACGGTTACCAGTAGCAGTGGCTGTTATGTGTCCCAACGTCGCCTTCAGCTGTTTTTGACAAAGAAAGAAGCTGTTGAAGTCCAGCTCTTCATATATAAGTTCATGCCCTGTCGTAATTTTCAGGATACTCCATAGTCTCGGTCTGTCTGGGATTCTGATGCGAAAAAATATCAACATAAATATCGTTTTTCTTTTTGTTTTTTAAACGGTCATATGCGTTTTGGATGTATTACAGTTCAGGAACTGTAATCTGAAGTCCATTGTAGTCCCTTACCTCCCTTGCTATATTTATGGAAAAGGATGAAAGCATTTGGTCTATTTCCCCCAATTTCCCTACATTTGTGTCAATTTAGATTTATTAGCAAATTAGCCAGAACAAGAGGCGTATCATTGATGCTTCATCATAAAAGTAAGTGGTCCTTTTATTGGGATAGAAAGGAATAAAAAGGTGTGTTCCATCACGAATTTTCTTTTGTCTAGTGTGTTTCTGATCATTCGTTATTAGTAATACAAGATATCATCTGATCAGAAGTTATGTAGTGATACAAGAGCTTGTTTGGTTTCTGCACATGAATCTTAAGTTTAATTTTAAAATTTAGGTTTTACTTCAAAATCTAGATTTTGTCCAAGTACTTACATTTTTCAGAAAAGATATTTTGGATACAAAATCTCATTTGGTTTTGAAAAATTTATTTTCTTATTAAATCACACAATCTCTCCTAATAAATTTTCTCTTTTCAACTTTTTCTTTTTCTTTTCTTTCCTCTTTTCCACTTACTTTTTGCCTCGACTCCGTAAAATCATATAACTTCGCAAATACAATTTTTTAAAACCTATGTTTTGCTTCAGAATTTGTAAAAGCTATTCTTCAAAATATATTCTTTAAAATCTAGATTTTGCTTCGGAATCCGTACAAACTATTCTCAGGAGTATATCCAAACAAGCCCTAAATAATAATTGTTAAAAATTTTCTTTTTTCCATTCTACCTTTTATACAATTTTTTTGATTTTTCTATTTTATTTCCCCTAAAAAAAAGAACAGTAACAATAATTTCTGACTTTGACTTCAGATGTCTATATTTTGCTAGCGTAACCCTTGGGTTAAGGGAAAGAAATACGCGGGCTGAAGGAACGTGAGTGGGAGTGCACGTCTGCACGAAATGGATTAATCAATGAAGCATGAGAATGAGAGGATCTATGGCAGTTCAATCTTGAGGAGACTCGCTGGATCAATTGTTGATGTCTGTTTTGTATCTTTAGATTCTTCAAAGCAAGACTTGAAAAACGCGCCACAAACTTCGACTTCGGTCCTCGGAGGAATCTTTCTCTTGTTGAAAAGCGTTAAAAGCTATGATGATCAACACAACAAGATTAATAATTATCAATTTACCAATCCAAGCTTATGCTTGATGCTTCTTACATACGGGTCAGACTCAGATCAATGTCGTCGACGCAGCAACAGTTGAAAATCTTTCTTGTGTTATATTTCACTTCAGCACTCAAGAAAGTTGTTTTACGTTTTAGCCAGCACACGTTTTCGTTACCATTATCCCTCCACGTGTTGATGCAAAAGGTAACAGAATGAGAGTGTGTATATATTCAATCCACGAGAGAGGGAGGTTGCGGCCTTCGGTTTTGCCGCGGGCTCTTCGTCGGAGAAAATGTCCCACTGGTAAAGCCGCCCGGCCGTTTGCGCCCTGCATTTCTCACGAGCCATCTCACAGGCTCTAAAGGCATCACATTTTCCCACGATTTTGGAAATTGGAGATTACCATATTTTGATTAATGGCGGGAGATAAATCGGATAACGTGGTCTACCTTCACGGGGACCTTGATTTGAAAATTCTTGAGGCTCGCTGTTTGCCGAACATGGATTTGCTTTCGGAGCGTGTTAGTCAGTTCTTTTCCCTCTTCGACTCATGCACTTCTTCATTTTCCGGTAGACGGAAACGCCATCATCACAGAAAAATCATTACCAGTGATCCTTACGTAAAAGTTTGCCTCGCTAAAGCTACGGTGGCTCGCACTCGTGTCATATACAACTCGCAGGATCCAACGTGGAATGAATGTTTCAAAATCCCTCTCGCTCATCCCGTCTCGCAGGTCGAATTCTACGTCAAGGATAATGACATATTCGGCGCTGATCTCATCGGAGTCGCTACCGTCTCTGCCGAGAGGATCTTATCTGGTGAACTCATCAGCGATTGGTTCCCCGTACTTGGTTCTTATGGCAAACCGCCCAAACCTGATTGTGCCATTCGTCTCGAGATGAAATTCAGGAAATGTGAGGATAGCCCACTGTACAGTAGTTGCGGAATTTCTTCCTATCCGGACCGTTTCAATGTGCGGGATTCTTATTTTCCTGTGCGTCATGGAGGATCAGTGACGTTATATCAGGACGCACATGTTCTAGAGTCGATGTTGCCGAAGATTGAATTGGAGAATGGCACTTTCTTCCAGCAAGGCAGATGTTGGGAAGATATATGTCATGCAATTTTGGAAGCGCACCATTTGGTTTACATAGTAGGCTGGTCGATCTATCATAAGGTGAAACTGGTAAGGGAGCCGACGAAGCCCTTGCCTAACGGTGGCCATTTAAGTTTGGGTGATTTGCTAAAGTACAAGTCGGGGGAAGGTGCGCGGGTTTTATTGTTGGTTTGGGATGACAAGACTTCACACAACAAATTTTTCATCAAGACGGTATTACTTTTCTTACCATTTTTTATGATGTTCAGTTGACCTGTTTTCATTAGCGTATCTAGTGGTTCGTTCTGTTTTTGGCACAATAAACATATTTGTTTTCGAAGTCCTTGCGATTCTCACTTGAATTTGAATTCAATAAACGTTCCTTTAAGGATGAAATTATATCTTTCAAATAGCGGCAATTCAATTTAAACTAAAAAATTTGATTTGATGTAAGTATCGGGATTCGTGGATTTATTCTTCTTCTGACAAGTATCTAGTACTTCATGTTCTGCTCGATTTTTTTTTTTTTGGTTCTGAAAGTTCTGCTCAAGTCGATGATTATGCCAATAGCCAAATATCTTATGTGGCAAGCGGAGTCTCATTAGCCAAAAGTTTACGCCAACATTTATTCTGCAGAGCCAAAATGATGGTATCTGATTGTTAGTATTCAAATTGACCATTTAGAAAATATAATATTAACTTCTTGAGTTTTAAATCGCGCTTATTTAGCGTATTAAATCATGTTCATATTTTACATAAGATTTCAGCTTTTGTTGCCCTTGTATGTTTTGATGGGGTTTTGCAAATGCAAGCTGCTTAAACAGAGGAATTCTGGTTTGGGGCCATTTTAGCAGTTTAATTTCCGATTCACTTAAATCCATATGGTGGTTGTTTAGCTTTGTACTACCTTACATGTTAAAAACATGCTTGCAGGATGGAGTAATGCATACTCACGATGAAGAAACCCGAAAATTTTTCAAACACTCTTCGGTTTTGTGCGTGCTGTCACCTCGATATGCCAGCAGTAAGCTTAGCTTTATCAAACAGCAGGCATGCTTTAGTAGCTTTTTCCATATCCTGTCATGTTTGTCCCAGAAAGTTCCTCCATGTTTTCATCATGCTTTTCTATCCTGTATTCTGCCAGTGTCACAGTACCGGTATATTTTAATGTTTGTTATTATAATGCATAGATATAAACTGTCTTTTTAATTCACGTGTTCCTGAGTACATGGAGGATCCTTAAGTTTATTTTATATGGCGCAAAGTTCATACCTCATACGTATTTGTGTCACTCGGCTGTTCTATAAGCGATCTGCCTAGGGGATCTAAATAAGAATTGAGAAATAATATTACATAGCCATTAAAAACCTGGAAACTTCGGGGCACTTCATAATTTGTGAGTCAAATTTCAGGTTGTTGGAACCCTCTTTACACATCATCAGAAATGTGTGATTGTGGATACTCAAGCACAAGGCAACAACCGCAAGATAACTGCATTTATAGGTGGTCTAGACCTGTGTGATGGTCGGTACGATACACCTGAGCATCAACTTTTCCCAAATGTTGACACTGTTTATAAGGATGATTATCACAACCCTACATTTCCTGTAAGTATATCGCCTCCCAGCAAATGTTTACATTGGTAGTAAGTTTCATATTCCCATTACACTATAGAATCTAGATGAGATGAAGTGCAGAAGATCGAGAAAATCGAAACAATTCCTGAGTTCACAAGATTGAGGAGGTGAGCGGGAAGAGAGAAAGGACAGGCAGTTGGTTGGGGGGAGTTCTATAATAATTCTGAGGTAGAGGTAGCCTCCTGTATAAGAGATTAATCAGGGATCACTGTTTCTATAATTATGCGATCTTTATTCTGTGTTGAGTATTGTGCTTTGCTTATGTATTGCAAATTCTGTCTTAGGTTACCTCAACATTTGCATGAGGGAGCAGTATTCAGTATTGTTTCATTATGGCATCTAAAGCTACAATGATATGATAAATGTTCAATCCTGATCTGGTTCATTCCTAAAAAAATATTAATTTGATTTGTTGTATCAGATTGATTATTGGTTATTATATTCATCTATTATATTGTAAGCTGATAGTGTTGGCCTCGTCTATTAAAATTCTCACGTGCATTGGTCTGGTTTCAGTTATTATTGTTACTTGATAGTTTGTAATTTGTATAAAGTTATAGCAGTCAAGTAACGGTATAAGGTTCCTGCTTTCCCTTCCTCTTAATCAGTAAGATTCATTTTTTTTTTAAATATCTTCCAGGATGCTAATACGATTCCAGATCTAACTTTACAAGCATTCTTGTCTAAATTTTTGGTCAATTTAGTTGAGAATGCTGATGCAACCTACTATGTGGATTTTTTTCTTCTTTCAATCAAATAATAGGTTGGGACGAAGGCTCCAAGACAACCATGGCATGATTTACATTGCAAAATTGAGGGCCCTGCGGCATATGATGTACTCACCAATTTTGAGCAACGCTGGAGAAAAGCCACTAAGTGGCGTGAGTTGGGTCAAAAATTTAAAAAAGTATCTCATTGGCACGATGATTCTTTGATAAAGCTAGAACGCATCTCTTGGTTTCTTAGCCCTTCTTCACTTGCTGAAAATGATGCTCCAGAACTATGGGTTTCAAAGGAAGAAGATCCTGAAAACTGGCATGTTCAGGTTAACCAGTTTACAGTGTTTAACGTTTCTCTTTGCTCCCTCTTTCAACTGGGAATTTGTTTACTTGAATTCATTTGTTTCACAGATTTTTCGATCAATAGATTCAGGCTCATTGAAAGGATTTCCTAAGGATGTGTATGAAGCTGAGGCTCAGGTTTCTTTAACAGGATGAAATAATCTGTCATCAAACTTGGTCTTTGACTACATATATTACATAGCGAACTGAGATTCCGTTTCAGACTAATTTCTATTCTATTTATTGTTGCAGAACCTTGTTTGTGCAAAAAATTTGGTCATTGACAAAAGCATACAAACAGCATACATACAGGCCATTAGATCTGCTCAACATTTTATTTACATTGAGAATCAATATTTTGTTGGATCATCTTTCGCATGGCCAACTTACAAAGAAGCAGGTTTGGTAGAACATTGATGTCCAATTATGTCACTGGCAATTTCTTGTCACTTTGACTATAATAGCTTAAAAAGGGTTCTTTGGCCAGTATGCAATTTACCATTCTGGCTTTCTACCTTTGTTTTGCAACTTGCATATCCTATACCGTGCTTGCCTTATTTTGGGTTTTTTCAAGAGCATAAATTCTTTTTTGGGAGGAAAGAATTATCAAGAAGTTTTGAGATTGACAAAGTGATTTTTTTTCTTGCGTTTTCTATAACATTTTGGGATTGTCTGATAATGAGTTCAATGATCAGGTGCTGACAATTTAATCCCTATAGAGTTGGCATTGAAGATTGTCAGCAAAATTAGAGCCAATGAAAGATTTGTTGTTTATGTTGTTATCCCAATGTGGCCTGAGGGCGTCCCTTGTTCTGCCCCTGTCCAAGAGATTCTCTTTTGGCAGGTAACATGGTGTGAAATTTGTTCCTAGTTTATAGAATTTGTTTATAAATCAATTGCAATTTTTGTGATTGTTGGATGCTGTAAATTCATTTTATCAGGGACAAACTATGCAAATGATGTATGAAATCATAGCACACGAGTTGAAATCCATGCGCATTCACCATAGACGCCTAAGAGATTACCTCAATTTCTACTGTCTGGGAAATCGGGTTAACTTGCCCGCCGAAGTATTAAGTTCAAGTAATTCAACTCCAAATAGTAGTGATACGGTAATCGCCCAACCCTGCCTTATTTTCTTATAAAAATATTATAATAATAATAATATAAGAAGAACTGAATACAGAAACAAGATTGATTGTGGATTATTAGGTTTCAGCTTCACAAAAGTTCCAACGCTTCATGATTTACGTGCACGCCAAGGGTATGATTGTGGATGATGAGTACGTATTACTCGGTTCTGCCAATATCAATCAACGATCTTTGGCCGGCTCAAGAGATACAGAGATAGCAATGGGTGCATATCAACCCCATCACACGTGGGGGAAGAAAGGGGAACATCCTCACGGTCAGGTTTGTACAGAAGATGACACGTTCCCTTTTTTTACCATCAAAGATAACACATTCCCACCGGTTTACTTTCAGCACTTAAAAATAAGAGGATCTCATTCTACGATTATGTTGAATATGTATGTGCGCAGGTTTACGGGTATAGAATGTCTCTGTGGGCAGAACATCTAGGGATGGTTGATGATTGCTTCAAGGAACCTAAGAGTTTGGAATGCGTGAAGAAAGTGAACCAGATTGCGAGTGACAACTGGAAGAAGTACACAGCGAACGTGTTCTGTCCATTGCAGGGGCACCTTATGAAATATCCAATATATGTAGATGGGAATGGCAAGGTACATCCCATACCTGGATCCGAAAATTTTCCTGATGTGGGTGGCAAGGTACTTGGCACTAGGAGTACCCTTCCTGATGTTCTCACCACGTAGTGGCCTCTTAGTTCTAACATTCAAAGTTCGAGGGTCATCAAAACGATTAAATGGGTCACCGGACTAGCCACATATTACTGGTGCCACATTTTGAACTACTTGTCAGTTTAGGGATGCTAGATTTGAAACCTAGGTTTCACAGATTTCGAGGTAAAACCTAGGTTTTGAAATGTGATTTATGTTTGGGAAGTTATAGCTTTTACAGATTTCGAAGTAGAAAAGTAAGAAAAAGTGGGTATGAAAGAGGAAAGTAAGAAAGAGAAAGAGAGAAAAAGTAAGAAAGAGGAAAGTAAGAAAGAGTAGTAAAA
>JANTPZ010096946.1:0-10428 GCA_025593235.1 Vachellia pachyceras
GATCTTAACAGAAGACAGACATTGACATGAATACCTTATACTATCTCCTACAAGGACTATTAAACTCACATTAGAGAGCCAAAGTTGCAAGTCTTGTGAAACCACCCGTCTTTCAAAACCTTGACGGCTGATTCTGGCATTATCTATCCTGCAATAGCATATCATCGTCACAACCAGTTTCAGAAACAATATATTAGTCAAAGGTGAATCGTGCATATAAAGGATAATTAAAAAATGAAGGAAACTAACCCATCCTCCTCGAGTAGCTCTTCAAGTATTGTTTCAAGGCCAGGAAGAGGCACAATAGCATTGCCAGTGCCATCACTTGAAGAGTCAAGATCATCTGAGCCATTCTGCGATATAGAATTTATTCAGGGGGAGAACTTCCTGCTAACTTTTTTTTTTCCCATTCCACTGAGTATCTTTTAAGCATTAATGAGAGAATCAAATCTTGACCATCAGATCTTGCACACATTTAGGATTAGAAGACCAGGCCAGGAGTTTATATGATCTAATAAAATTAGCCAATCATGCTAAATCCAGTAGTCCAGATTTCCTCCGCTCATTTCAATGACAAACTACTTCTACAAGATATGAGATAAATTATGAGCATCAAGTCCTGCATAAATGGCTAAAACCAGCTCACAAAATCACATGAAAATGTCACAGGACCTGGTGTTTCAAATCCCAATCATTCATGTAAGATTCATAGGTTAAGAATGACTTCCCTCACTCTCGCTAGAAATTAGTGCTTTAACGCCAACCAAAAAAAAAAAAAATACAAACCTGAGGTATCACTTTATCAAGGGTTTCCAGAAGTGGATCTTCTTCTAGCTGTTTTATTGATAGCCTAATCCTTGATTTTTCTCTGCAACAATTTAAATGAAAAACTTCATGCTGAATGGTTATCTTCTTAAAGACAGTTGAGTTGCACAAAAGATTTAAATGAAAAAGCTATCAAACTGAAATTTTCTCCTTTCCTTTAGAATCTAATATGAAAATTAACCATTGTGATTCACAAAATTAAAGACACAAGATTGTTTCAGACTTTAGGGATGCAACACCAATGTAGTTAACTACAAAATTTAAGAATGGGGGAAACAAAGAATCCTGTGTTACTCAAAGATTCAAAGAATGAATTGATTCAGTCTACTAGAATAAAATCAGCATTTTCACCAAAAAAATGGCAAAAAAGAAAAGAAACCAAATCCATAGGAACCCAAAATTCTTTTAAGAAGTTTTAAGAAACTTACCGATCAACACTAATAACTTTGACCCGCACTTTATCACCTTCTGTTAAGATATCTCTAACATCATGAACTAGATCCCACGACACTTCTGAGATGTGAACTAGACCAGTGAGGCGATAGAGGCCTGCATCATCCTGTGATGTCACTTGCAACTTTTCCATTATATAATGAAAAGGGAAAATAGAAACTTAAGAATTATACATAATGCTTACCGTCAGGGAAGCGCAAATGAACAAAACCACCATAATCCTCAACAGAACCAACCATTGCTTCCAAGATATCCCCAACCTTGACCCGTTCAGAATATCTAGACCAGGCAGCTTCCTTTTCAGATAAGATCAATTTCCTTTTATCCTCATCTGCTTGAATTACCTAAAATTACAAGGAACCGCAATAATTTATATAATAAAAACAATCCTTGATTTATATCTCATAAAAGAGTCAAAAATACATGATACAACATGAAATAACATATGCTGACACCAAACTGATGCAGTAACTAAGGGGAGCACAGGAAGGGAGGGAAGCAGCAAAAAGATTGTGTCAAGAATTCATACCCAGTCAAGGAGTCAGAAATTCTAGCTCAGTCATAATTGCATAGTCTCATACAGGAAAAAATTACAGTATTTGCTTCTATGGTAAGATAAATATTTCAGCTCACCAAAAAACACAGTTTGCCAGCTGACCAGGGTAGCAAAAGATGGGATGGAGGAAAAAAAACGTCAACAATATATGTTAATTGCAATGCAAAACGGGAAAAATGTAGCACCTTATTTGCAACAACAGAAGGGGATTGATAAAATGAAGACCTTAAGGTCTCTAATGTCACACTGATCATCGGAATTTAGCAGTGATGCCAAATCAGGTGACAACAATGTTTAACAAGTAAATAGAATATAATCACTGAATCACAACATAGAGCAAAAGGATATGAAAGTGCACTGATTAATAAATTACCTTAACAGATATAAGGGAACCAACTAAACCTTTTGCAATGTCCTGGATAGATTTCTGTGGATCTACAACAAAACATCAGTAACAAAAAGTCAGCAATATATACTCCACCTGCTATTGTAATCTTTCAACTTGAGGATAAGTTTTGAAGACCTATCAATTATTGCAGGATAACAGTATACAGATGTTATGATATTACACAGGAAAAAATCGCTAGCATCAAATTAATATTTAACAAATTATAATTTCTTGAATTCAATTGACTAATGTAGTTTGAATTTGAACTTCCAAAATCTTCAGATACTATCATCACTTCACAAATATCAATAAATAGCACATAGAAGTGACTGTTACATGTCCAAAGTAACAGTAGCACATAGAAGTGTCACTACATATTTGATGGGGGGTCAAGACACTTCTAGTCAGTTATTTTGCTAATTGAGTACGAGTATCAGTAGCATGATAAATGAAATATGTAGTGACATAAGATAATGATTTTGATTTTGTTTTTTAAGTTTAGATACTGCAGCTATTGTACTTTAAAACTATTATAATTATATGAGTGATATTTAAAGATCCCACTTTCATTGATATTATCTGACCTATTTACTTCCATCCATGCTACTTTAAAATAAGATGTGCACTAGCACCTATGATAAGAAAATCAAACAGTAAATGATATAAACTGAGACACTGAATTAAGTCACATAGAGGAGCATGGAATTTTTGGGGGAGGAAAAAGATTCTTTTTTTTTTGGGGGGGGGGACGATTGCAAGAGACTTCATTGATTAAAACAAATTCTTTACACTTCAACCCATATTATGTTATGAAAATGTTGACAGTAGGAAAGATGTTGGGCACACACATATTCAGGATGAAGATGTGGGTACCTTTACACGAATGCAATGGGCTTAACTGTGGGAATGGGAGAAACCCCACAAGAGAAAAAAATCGAACTAGCAGTCCTCCACCATTAAAATCTTCAATTCTACCATCATAGATGAACCCACTATCTTTATATGTCTTTGCAGCCTTCCAATCAGCAGATCTCTAATCCTTTGCAGAAATAAAGTATCAGAAATATGGTGATCAAAACTGACATTAATGCAAAATTAAGGCAGTGGTTTGACTTGACAATTCGTAAGTCACAACTTAAGTATTTAAAGAGAACTCATTCATATGTTCATTATATAAATTTAGAATAGGGAACACAGTAAATTTACAAAATATCTTACAATGCTGGCATTTTTCCAAAACATTGGGTTCCCCGTGCAGTAATGCACGATGTAAAATATAATTCTTTTTAAATTGCAATCTATCCAAATAACCAGCTAGTTGTGTTAAATAATCAATCATGGATCTTACTTAAATCTTGTGGAATATGAAGCTTCTTATTATAGTAGCGGTTGCAGAGTTGCTCAACTTAAAAGTATAAAACAATAATATCACTGAATCCTGTGCATAATGCATATGACTACAGCTAAAGTAACCCACATTAAGTAAATAAGGAGCAAGCGCTCAAAATAGTACGCTAAATTTTTTTCTCCATTTTATTGTTTTTAGCTCATATGCACATACAAAGCAAACCCAATAAATCCTGGTCATTCTGTTCAAAATCCATAGATGCTTTAATCTCATGCAAGTCAAATTCTGCCTCCTTTGCCTCGATTATTTATATTTCCCTCATCAATTGAAAAAACATGGAACAACCAATTCGCTTCCAATTCCTCAATTATAGAAACTGCAAAACCTTATAGAACCAATGAAGGAAGTCAATAAGCATTGCGACTTAATTTTACCCCATAAGTCTAGCAACTCAAAGTAGCCACTCTCACAAGTCACAATAACATTCTACAATTAAAATGATATCAAAATTAAAGAATAACAGATAACACACCCGAGCCGCCGATGTGGAAGAAGGGTCATCATGGAGTTGACTCTCAGGATTTTCATCAACCTGAGTATTACCAGAGACAGAGACTTTAGCAGCATAACACCAGCGCTTTCTCACAACGGATAATTTGTGGGCACACTTTGAGAAATTTAATTGATTCGAGAACGGGAAGGAGATTGAAGAAGAAACGGATACATCGGAGGAAGAAGCGGAAGGTTGTGAGAAGGAGGAGATCGACGGGAAAGAACCGAGCGTCGCGGCGAACATTGGCATTGTTCCGCTGAAAGAGGATTGAGCGGAAACAAACAGAGTAGAGCTCACTCGCTTTCAGTGGAACATGCTGGCGCTTGTGTGGGGATAACGGGTTCCGCATTCGGCCATTTCTGTGTGGATTTGAATAATTCCACGTCTCCTAAATTAGCCAACAAAATTATACATTCCTCGCATCAAAAACTTAAAATTTGATATTTGCCCCAGAGTAATGAGCGAATATCACTAAAGGCCCTCTTTAAGCTAAAAATTTCAAACCATTTCCAAAAAATTATGAAACAACACTGCAGGTCCTAAGGATCGAATTGAGAACTTGTTAGAATCAATACATTAAGCAACACCTTCGAATCAAAATTTAACTAGTAAAAAATGGGGAGCCTGTTTGTTGATTCACTAATATTGACTTGTTGGTCTAGAATTTGTTTTTTCTTTTACAAATTAAAGGAGCAAATATCAACTCTTCGAAGTTATAAATTGAATCAACCCCGTAATATTTTAATTGCAAATAATTTTCATACCACTAAACCGCATAATATTAAAATATTAATAAGTTTGAAAGTTGTTATAGTTAGTTGTGGACACCCACCTCAAAATATTAATTTAACTTTGTTAAAAATTGGAAGCCAAATTATTAATTCAATGTTATTAGTGTAAATGTCGAACGTATTTAGAGAAACAACCCCTAACATGAAGTTCATTTGTTCAAAATGAGAGGCCAACAGTTTTCTAGTTAGCATAACTGTCTCTAACTGAAAGCAATTCTAGTAAAGGAATTTTTGGTAATTAAATTTTGACACGCCTTATAAAAAAGATATAAACAATTTGTCACGTTATGAAATACTAATAACTTCCACTAAATTCAAACCCTGATTGATAATGAAATGCCAACTTGATGCTTTAGTAACTTTTTTTTTAATAGTAACTTTAACTTTGACAATTTTTTTTTGTTAAAACACAGATATTCTTCTATTGGATTCAATCCTGTATGAGGTATTGTCAACACAATATGCGGGCACCTTTGCTAGTAGGGGATTCTAATATTGTTTACCACATTGTAAAGGACTAGCACATTGTGGGCACTTCTCTTATGGGAAATAATCGTGTTTGGATCACTAAATATAAGAGACTAACTTTTCTGCTAAATCCAATTCAGTTATATTGTCGTTGTTTCTTTTTTGTTAAAGCACATATATCTCCTTATTGGAGGTAATGCCAGATGAAACCCTATTGATACTGTGGTTGTTATTTCAATTGAAATATTAAATAGAAATATTTAAAACTTAATTGGACCAGTCCAAAATCTACTGCACAAATGAAGTCCAATTGCTTATGTACAAATGAGATTTATTGTGACATCCGTACAAATGGTTGCAGTATTCTTAGAACTATATCTTGTTTAAAGGAATAGGCTAGCTTATCCAACGGGCTTGAGTTTAATCACAACGTAATAAATCAATATTTGAATCTTCATTGTAAGAGATTTCTATATTTAATATATAACAGTACCTCAAATAGAATTTCCTCTAATAGAAGGATACTTAAGCTTTAACAAAATAAAAGGATAGGCTACACTATATTTTGCCAAAGAATTACAAGAGTCACCACCTCATGTATTTGATGTAGGATCTCATTAGTCATGTAATTTATCATGGAAATTGGACTTTATATTAAAGATTGAACGTAGTAATTTACATTTCAAATTATGCAAGCCTTGCTGAAAACATTAGCCAATCACTCGTAAACATAAGTGAAACAATTTGGCTAAGTGAAACAATTTGGTTCAATGGGCTTATTTGTGATAATGTTTGAAAAAGTTAAATGCACGTTCAACAGTATTTTTTTGTAAAACGAGATAATCCCCGCTACATATTTACCTCGACTTGTGTAAAAGTACTCTCTACTACATTATATTGTATGTGTTTAGCAAAGTGGTTGCAGAAGCCAAACACATGTTCAACAGTGTCTTTCTGAAAAATGAGATAATTTCCTTCATATATTTACATCAATTTATGTAAAAGTATTTTTTTACCGTATTTACAACACATTGTGAAGCCATAGTTACAATGATGATTTCATAAAACAATCTCAGTGTAACGCCATCCCACAAGCTACTTTTTGGAATGAAACGTAGGATAGGCCCGTAACGTAGTGCTTGGAATAGCGTTATGTGAGAAGGGATTTTCGACCAAAAAATAAGCAAACGTGAAAGTCATTCTAGGTACTGTTTGGCAACATGTTTAAAAGTCTCAAAAGGAAGTTTAACAGTATTTTTCTACAAAACGAGATAATTTCCTTCACATATATCGATTTGCATAAAAGTACTTCTCCACCGCGTTCCCAAACGGGTTTTAAACCACTTCTAGAAGTCATTTTGAGCAATTTTTAGCATAAACAAGAGAGGGGAGTATAAATTAGAAGAAGAAGAAGACGACGACGACAAGTAGTAGGAGGAAGAGGAGATGCAGCCAATCAATAAAGATATTTAATTTTATTTATATCTTAAAATTATTATAATCTATATGAATTACTACATCTTATCCTTGATATAAAAGTCACGTGGCTTTTTTCAGGAGATTCATGTAATTTAAGCTATTTTCATCAAAATTTACTTCCCAACTATTTATCCAAACAAGTTTTCTATTTCATAAAAAGTCACTGTTACTCACAATGTAAACATAAATTGCAAAACATCATTTAACTTCTAAATAAAATTCTTTTTTTAAAAGTCATTTTACCAAAAAGTTATATCTATCACTGCTGATTCAAACTGACCCTAGATCATTTTAACCTACAAAGGGCACAAAGTGAAGAAGAGCCCGTTAGAGGCAATCACAATGGAGATTTGAGCATTAGTTACCTTACAATTAGCCTTTTTATTAGATCTAACTTCTGGTAGTAACTTAATTTTTTTTGCTTAACACATATACTTTTACTAGAAATAATCTTATTCGAGAACCAATGGGCTTCTAAAAGGGTTTCAGGTTCAACCTCTACCATTGCGCTCATCTTCACCTATCATAGTCCACTCAAAAACTCAAAAAAAATATACTCACAATTTTAAATTTAATTTAATAATATAATAAATTTGATATTTTAAATTGTGTAAAATATAAAAGATTCAAAATAACAGTGTTAAGTTTGATGAGTCGACAATTTCCGTTAAAAAAGACTAACGGCGTTAAGTTTGAGGGGCTGAAAGCGCACTTTTTAAACTTAAAGAACTAAAATGAAACTAACGCACACATAAAGAGCTAAAAATATACTTTAACAAAAAAAATATCAGCATATTAGGGGCTTAAGAATTATAATTTAATGAAATCAAATTTCTTAATTAATTACAAAATTTTCTAAATAATGATGGATGCAATTTGCATATTTAATGATTTTATAAAAAAATATTTTCAACAAACCCACCACTATCTAGGTATCTCGCTATGGCTGCTGGGTTCACAACAAAGCTAATTAGAGCTTGTGTGAATAAACATGTCATTTCAATATAAAATTATATAAAGGTAAAAGAAGATTAATACGAAATATAAAAAACGGTTATAGTATGTTTTTAATCATTTATATTTACGTTAGATTTCATTTTAGTCATTTAAATCTTAAAAGTACACTTTCAATTTCTCAAATTTAACGACGTTAATCTCTTTTAACGAAAATTGTTAACTCATCAAACTTAAGTGACATAGCATTCATATGGTTGAAGAGTAATCAATTAGTTTGATTTAAAACATAAAATTTATTATATTATTAAATTCACTTACACAATTTAAAATATAAAATTTATTATATTATTAAATTAAAATTAAAATGTGAGTATATTTGTTAACGTTTTATTACATAAATATAAAAAACTAAAAATATACTTTACCACAAAAAAAAAACTATGAAGAGTCAACCATCACAATTATAAGCCATAAGATTTATCTTAAAGTCTACGCAAACAAATATTATCGTACACTACTTCTGGTCTTCTTTATAAGAATAACTTTGTAGTATAATCATATAAAGTGAATTTATAACAAGCACAAGACATATTAATAAAATACTTAAAAACATTATTCATAAACTACAAATAAAAATAAAATTTTTAAAATGAATTTTTTTTTGTAAGTTTGAAACCTTTTGTAAGTAAGACGGGCATGTATGTCGGATAAAAAAACAAAAATAATTCATTTTAAAATAGAAAACAACAACAACCACAATGGAGTATAATTGGATACACAAAGATTCAAATGAAAAAATAAACAAGAAATTCTATTTAAGAATTTTATTGATAAAAGTATCTGAATTTAAATGCCGATGTTATATCTATATATATAAGGTCTTTAAAAGTATTGAAAATCTCCGCTTGGATGAGATGAAAAGTTGGGAGGAGAGAAAAAAAGTGGAGAGAAAATATTATCACACATCCTGCTTGGATGGGTGAGAGAAAACAGAGAGGAAAGAAAATGGGCAAATGGTTAAATGACTAAAATATCCTTAAATAAAAATCTTTTAATAAATAGTAACAAGTAAAGTATCCTTAAATTATATAAAGTATAATATCAAATTAAATATGATAATGAAAAATTTATATTAACATTAATATCATTAAATAATTTAAAATTAAATTATTTATTAAAGATATCTTTTCAAGTTATTATATTTCAAAACAAAATAATTTAGATAAGAACATATAATATTTTTTAAGGTTGTGAAGTATTAGTAAGCAATTAAAAAATAAACTAAATATTAAAATATATCTAAATCTTATTCTTTTTAAAAAATAAAGTCATAGTCAGAATTTTAAAAAAAAATTATATGTTAAACTTGTTTAGTTAGAATGAAAAAGTAATAAAAGAACATGTGAGTAGATGGGAAAAAGAGTTTTCTCTCCATCTTCTCTCCGTGTGTAGAGAGAAAAGTTGAAGAGAAAATGTTGTGGGACCCACACCCCATTTCCTCTCCAACTTTTCCTTCCTCCCACCTTTTCTCTCTTATCCAAGCAGGGAAAAATTCATTTCCCCCTCATTTTCTCTCCAAATCTTCTTTCCTTTCTCATTTTCTTTCCATCCAAGCATAGTGTAGAAGTATTACAGCCCGTTTGGTTCACTGAGAATCACGCGATGGAATAGGAAAATGAAGATTTTCCAGTGGCGACGGTTGTTTGGTTCGAAATTTCAAATGGAAAATGGGTTCCCGCAGGAACCCATTTTCATGCGTAGGCGGGAACTTATCTTCCCACCCAAAATGGTGGTAAGCCAAATTCAAACGTCGGAAATTTGATGTGTAAAGATGTACTTACCCCTGCAAATACATTGGATATATAAATGGTTCTGGTGTGTGGAAACATATAAAAAACAACAACGGGAAGGAGCTACGAGTTGGTTGGAGGTCGAAGACAACAAGCTGTGATTTTCAAAGGTTTACATCCACCTTCTCCTTTGAATTTAAATTCTACAAAACATCTGGACAATTGAGAATATCCATCTTCTACTTCATCCCCCCTCTCTCTGTAAATAAATGGTTGTGGTAGTTGAAATTTGTTTTCTTTGACAATGAGATGTTTGAGTATGTAATCACTCTGTGTAACCATAACATATTTGAGTTTGTGAATGACCTGATCTTTTTTATCTCTTTCTCTCTCTGTTTAACCATGTGAGTCTGCAAAATTTATGTAATTACCTTTAAGCAAAGGCAAGTGATTGGTAGGTGATGAATTATTAAAATGTTCATGTTGTCTGACAATATAATGTGAATGACAATAATTTATAATAATTATGTTACATATATATGTTGATAAACTTTGTAGGCGATGGAGGATGGATATCTTTTTGAGTTACTGGGTGGATGTTTAGCACTGGTTGTGGCAATAAGGAAACTGATTTTGACAATATTGGTTACAACGGTTATAAATAGCCATAGATGCAGGCAAATCCCCTATAGCTCATATAGATTAGATTTCCATGCCAAGAAAGCAAACCTCAGAGCAATGATATATAGTAGTGATACTACTTGCTTCAACCAAATTAGGATGTATCGGCCCACATTTGACCGATTGTGTCATATGTTAG
>JANTPZ010096947.1:0-14045 GCA_025593235.1 Vachellia pachyceras
TCTGCAAAGCCCTTCTTTAACGGGTTGGTGGATTACATTATCTCTGGTCCTGTTGTTGCTATGGTGTGGGAGGGTAAGAATGTTGTGACAACTGGCCGCAAGATAATTGGAGCCACAAACCCAGCACAATCTGAGCCTGGAACAATCCGTGGGGACTATGCCATTGATATTGGCAGGTAATTGAATAATCTCTGGTTTCTCATAGAGTGGTTGAAATGATTCTGTCGCTGTTTTGCACTTTATCTAGAAAGGATTTGCAAACTGATACACTACAGCTGCTGCTTTTGACCTTGTTGCTCCATAGGAATGACTCTCTTTCCATTACACAAAAGCAAGATGTACAATCATTTGATATAGAAAACGGAATAGAGTGGATGGAATAAAAAGTTGTGATTTTGAGGATTGAAAAATGACCTTATGCTCTACTTCTTTGAGATGAAGAAAAATATAAAATGTAATTAAAAAACATAACTTGTAACTTGGTCACCAGTTCTAGTGCTAAATTTTAATTTAAACAGAATCGCATTTGATCTTTTTCATGATCTTGCGCGAATCGCATTTGAACTTATTAGTCTAATATAGTAAACTAGATCTTTTTCATGGTTTTTTGATTTTGATAGAGAAAATTTAATTTGATTATTGAATTCTTCATGAAGTTGCTGGGTTGGCATGCAATGTAACTAAATCACTTTGTGCAGGAATGTCATCCATGGAAGTGATTCTATTGAAAGTGCAAGGAAGGAAATTGCATTGTGGTTCCCTGAAGGTCCTGTTGCTTGGCAAAGCAGCGTCCACAAGTGGATCTATGAGTGAAGCACGACTGCTGCAGCAATGCCATTGCTGTTCTGATCCACTGTTGTTGAACTTGTGATCTTTAGTTATCTCTTTGAACAGTCCAAGAGTTTTATACACAGTTCCCAAATTTCGGTCACTATGTTCTCTATGTTGGCGAATGCTTATTGAAGGGCTATTTAGTATTTAATGGTGGTGATGAGTGATTTGTTGCAACTGAAATCTATTTTTGTGGTGTGATAATGTACTAATAATAACACCTGTAGTGGCCAAATCAGTTCACATATGAACTGGACAACTAAATCATCTGGTTGCTTAGTACTTGATGATTCCTTTTTTCCACAGATCGCTTTAGGTGAAAGGTAAAATAGGTAATCTTGATGACAACAGCGATGATGAACATCAGCAACTGCTTAACAATTATGTCATAGTGATGATGGTCAGAAGACGATAATTGAGGTAAAGATAATGTATCAATGGAATTGATATTGGCAACTTTGTTGACAGCAATTGATAGAAAATACATTTCTGATGCCGAAAAATCTTTTTTTCAATAGATTCTTAAACACGCACAATTGTACTGTTTGAATTACTTTTAAGTGACTTATTATTATAGAAGCTAAAATTGTTGATAAATTGCTTATCTTAAGCCAATTCAAGATTAAAACCCATAATGGGGCACATGGGATTTGGAAATTTACAATATTTTTTTATAAGTATCTTCAAATAATTTATTCAAAGCACATTTAAGTGGGGATTTGAATCTTAATTAGTTGCATTTGAAGATTAGCTTCTTTCATTAGACTTTACAATGATTAACGTTAATTTACAATTTAATTTTAGGGAAAAAGAGCACAAAAATACCATATTGTACCAAGGGTGGAAGAATTTTTTATTGACTTTTCTCAAATTCCTAAACCGAAGTTGATGTTCATTATATTAAAGGTGGAATTTGTGAAATTAAAGTTAAAAATAGTTTTTCAGAAGAGTATCCATATTTTGCCAAGGGGTATTGTCATCATTTTACATTTCAATATCCCAAAATATCCCAGTTGATCTCATCTGAGATTATCCTTATTGAACACCCTAATTTGTTTTTTCTCTATTTTAAAGGTATTTTTGTATATTTTCCCTTAATTTTATTTGAAGAGTTTTTTCCCCCTCCAATGCACCCCCCCCCCCCAAACTTGTGTACAATCATGAATTACTCGAAGCAGAGTTAAAAGAATTGCAGTCCAAAGGACAGATCCTTCTGCCTTATATGGGCCCCTTCGTTTCGAACGGTACTAACATGGAGGCAGTCCCATCCTACTTTCAAAACAAATAAAAAATGATTTTTTTAAGCGATTTAATTATTAAGAAGTCATAAAATAAGTAAATAAACATGCAATCTATGAGAGGGTCATTGCAAAATATTATTCCAAACTTGTGGGCTAAGCATTGTTAGCCAACTTTTCAATGTGTTCAAAGGCTGCTTTAACAGAGAAATCTCCATCATTTGAGGATTTTCAATAAGGATTTTTCTGTTGAACTAGGATGATTTGCTCAAGGGTGTAATGTAAAAGCCTCAACTACATGGCAGGAGTATGGACTATGGAAAATAGGGATTCATTTAATTCATATGCCCCTTGTTTTCCTCTCTTCAAAGAAATAATCTTTTTAATGTACAATTATGTTTGAAATCACAGTGGGCCTCTTTGAAAGTGACTTTTCAAGAGTCAGTTAAGGTCATTTACTTGTATATAGAACTACTTTTTAAAATAAGAGTTTCTAGTCAAAAAGTCAAACAAAGTCAAGTTGAAATTAAAACTACTTTTTGTTGTTCGTAGTTCACACTACATAATCCATTAAATCCATGTATGCGACAAGATGTTTGGCAGTGGATCCATTTGCCAAATCAAAATGAGTCCTTTCCCACTTTTCATTTTATGTTTCCATGAATTTTTGTCCCAAACTTTGCAAATTTTATTCCACGTATATGATGAAGAACTTGGCTTCTAAATCAAAGGGAAGATGAACTTGGTCTTTGTTATTAACTCCCAGCACAGTTCACAGTAAAGGCAAGATTAGTTTCTTCATTTTATTCTTTATTGGATTTTTTTAATGGAGAATATTTTTGTTATTACTTTAATTGACACATTGTCTATCATTTTACCTAGTATTTAATATTACTAACTAATTCAAATTTGAGTTCTGTAGTCTAAACAAGCATAACTTTCTTACATGATTGTTTTATTTACACCTAATTGAAATAATCTTTTAAAGGTTACTTCTACAACAACAAAACTTTATAAGTGAAGTTGACTACGTGAATCACATTCACATCACATCTCTACATAGATTATTAGCCAACAGATTCATTTCTATAATCCAATTAAGTATGTTCTTCTACCTCTTTTTAGAGGATTATATATTGTTTCATCAACTCTCCTCATCAATATATCCAATAACCTTCTTTGAACATGTCCGTTCCACGTCAAATGATTTTCTACCATACCATTTCTCCTGGAAGGTTACTTCAATCATTTTTACCAAAATCTAAAACAAGTATTGTACGCATTTGCAGGCCTTGAAATGAATTACCCATAACTATGAGTTCTCCGCAAATCTTGAGTGTGTGTGTCACTCTTTTTTCTCTCCATATCTCTCTTACTTAAGATATAATTTCTAAATTTAAAACTTCAAAAAGATCAAAAGGCCTTATGAGAGAAATAATCAACAAGGAACGGTCCAACACGAGGAATATATGTATTCTCTCTGCCATCTTTGCTTAACTGACACTGGTGACGGTGGGAGAAGTGACTTTTCTTGTAGAAATTATTTTGAAAAATGAATTCTGAGTAGAAATTAAAAGTGTAACGTTATTTATATTTAGATTAGCGGTAGAAAAATAACTTTTTTTGAAAAAAGAGAAAGCGTTTGGATAAACGTTGAAAAAATGACTTTTGTTGACAGATTACGTAAAAGAACATGAATCTCGTTAAATGCCACACATTCATAGATATTTATTTTAGTTATTTGTAATAATTTTGAGGGAAAAGATAAAGATAAAAATTAAAAAAAATGTAAATTTTGGTGTGTAGAAAAGAACTAAAAAAATTTAAAAAAAAATGGGGTCCATGCTAGATTGATGTGTGTTTTGGTGTGTTCACAACTTCACACCTCACTTCACTGCACTCGTGATCAGCTTCATAGGATTCCCGCTGTGACATAACATGCCCCCCTCTTGCTCCCTTCCTTCTTCAATCAGCACCCTCAATTCATACACTCTCTCACTTGTATTTCTCTAACATGGCCAGGTATGTGCCTCTCGTTTCCACCATTTTCGTTCTCATCCTCCTCCTCCTCCTCGTTGCCACTGGCACGTATTTCTTTCTCCATCCCATCCTTATATCTTGCTTCATTAGTTAGATGATCAAAACGCACAGGGTTCCTCTGCTGATTCTGTTCTTGCTTTTCCATGATCAGAGATGGGGCCGATGGTGGCAGAAGCGAGGACATGCGAGTCTCAGAGCCACCGCTTCAGGGGAACCTATCTTAGCAAATCCAACTGCGCCAACATTTGCCTGACCGAGGGCTTCCCGACGGACACTACCATAGCTTCCGTCACCGCTGCTTCTGCACCCGACCTTGTTAATCCCTCAGCCTTTTACCACACCACCATCACTGTGCAGAACCCCCAACTTGGTTTGCAACAAGGCAAAGAGGGAGAAATATACCGTCACCACTTCTCACCACAAGCTTCTCCTGCTGCGACCTATTTCAGCTTCTCGCCAGAAGCTGCTTCCACGGGAGAAGGCATTCTGCCCTACCGTTGAATCAGACGACCACACAAGGCCCATAAGTCCTTTTAGTCTGCCTAATCGTTGAACCAAACACTCCCACTACTCTAACCAAAATGAGATGGATTTGAATGTTCATCTAAGCAGAGAACGTTGATATATTTGTATGTACCAAAAGCAGAAAGTGGAAAGGCTTGTGCTACAATAATTATGCCAAAACACAGCCAAAAATAAGAATATGAAGGAATTTTCCTTTTGACTCAAATAAGCGGTGTTCCGATTCCTTGACAAACTGAGACCAGATAAAATGCAAAGTAGAAGCCTGTTAATACAATACTGCTCCAAGCTGCATTATAGCCTATTAATGGAACTCAGAAAAATACATACTGAGAAAACGAGAATATTCCTTTCTACCTAAAATCCCCTTTAGTTGTTAACCAGACAAACCTACATTTCATGCTCTGGCAGTTGCGTGTGATAAAACATCATTCTCCAACTAAACCAAGCTTATGCCCCATCTTAAAATCTTGATGACACCCGTCTTATTTGGAGCTCAGTTTAGTTGAAGATTTCAGGTTAAACTGCCAAATTGGCTTGGAAGAAAATTTTTTAAAATGAGGAGCATTACATGTACAAAAGACCTTCAAGCTACTGCAGCTTGTAGACATGAACTGATGTTCTATCGTGCAAGAAGTTTGTATGACGGCAACTCTTCAAGCCGTGTCAAGTCTTCCACCAGAAGCTCTTTCTCCAGCTGACGGCGTGTAGCTTTCATTACTGCCTGTTAGAAAATTAAGTCATAGATGCAAATTAGCAAAGGTAGAAACTAGAATTAAGAGATAGGAAGCAATTAAGGAATAAGAACAGGCATTGTCTACCAGATATTTCACCTGGGTAATTTCAACATGAACAAAATCGACTGCTAGTTATCTATTTATTCTATAAATTATTCATACATGATTCAGGTTAGAGAGTACACACATTAAAATCCATGTAAGACGCTCGCATCGCAAGCCATTGATGATCCATCAACTTGAATGTTATGCAATAAAGAAGATCGAAAGCTGATTCATTTTCTGTCAATCAAAGTTGAACGATTAGTTACTTCAGAAGCTAGTTAACTAGATACATCATTTGAACAATTAAGAACAGCAGTAAGAATTCACATTAGCAAATACTGTGTTTCCCCACATTGTTGAAATTGTTGACCTCAGAAGATTCACATAACCATAATTTCCTTCCAAAAGAAGAAACAAAACAGAATTAGTAGAGATTAAGAATACCTGCAAGAAACTTCAAGAATGTGGCTCCCACAATTGTCCGTGGCTTGACTGCAAAAGGCAAGGCCAATTGTTCAGGGATAATATGATAATCGAATTCAATTCATTGCTTTGGCTAGGAAATCTACATGCAACAGGAAGCATGGAATATCATCCATTTAATTTCACTCAGTTCAGACTCTCCAGATGTAACCAAAAAAAAAAACAGAGAACAACATCATGAGTTATATAAACGATTATGACAACAGCTTTTTGTATTATCATTCTCAGAAACTTCTCCCTGATCCAAGCCAAAAAATATGACAAAAAACATATGCACAGTTAGTTTAAATCACCATAAATATTGAATTGTTTATACAAATGTTATGCCTCTGGTAGTTAATTCACATGAGAAATCACGTCAGCAGTTAAAACTTAGTCACACACACATCATATTAGCGGCAATGCCACTTTCCTGAGGCATGATGAATACTTGAAATTTACTACAATAACAAAAGTAATGTACCTGCTTCGAGATCAAGCATCTGAATGAGCATGAATGTGATATTCACACCAGCAACAGCAAATGGGTATTCCCAAACTGAACGATCACCTTCCTGCTTCCTCAAAAGGTCCTGAAACGATTTCTATGAAATGAAAAGTTTAAGTTATGTGATGAAGACTACAGAAACTCTGAGGAAACCTATCAAGCCCTGGAAGCTCAAATGAAAATTTTCAATATTCTTGGGTCAGCCAATAATATATTCAAATTCAGTCATGGGGAATAAGATATAATAAATTGACAGAAGCGCCAAGATGAGAGTACAGGCCATGCATATAGATGAAGGACATGTATAAAGCTAAACCGTGAAAGACCACAAGCATACATCTGATGCATTTCTAGCCCTAAGAAGAAAATATGAGGAACAGTTTTTCCCTATTACCAAAGAAATAGCACTTTCTGCTCCAAAAGAGCCAAAAGAAGCAATGAAAGCTAGGGTAGGAAAAAAATACATTTCACATTTGATATCATATCATCATTTACCTTGATATGGTCCAATTAGGGAAAAATAGATTAAACAATTAACGAGATGTTTATCACACCAAGTGCAGGCAAACAAAACCAAACGAGTTTATTTTTCTTTTTGAAATCACCTGGACCAACAAAACCCAATACTTTGAATATTCGGTAAAACAGTAATATAATACATGAATTATCCTTCAAACACAACTAAAAACATCACAACTCATAAGAAGTCCAATGATTTGGTGGCCTCAGATTCTAAAGGTTCATGAAGAAAATTTTAGCTGCTAATTACATGGCATAATATCTATCATAATCTCAGAGACCATGTTGAAAGATCCATTGAGGAAAAAAGATCGTGAGATCATCTAATTAAAAACATACTTATGTATGGTGACTCAAAGTGCAGGAACATCTTTCCTGAAGGTACAGAAAAAGAATGGAAAAGAATTCTTCAGATCTGTAACACAAAAGTCTGGATCCGCTGACCATTGGTTTTCTTTATCTACGGCAGGCAGCAAGTATATTTGTTCAAATCAGCAATCTCTTAATCCCAATAGGTTACATAAATCAAGAAGGTAAGAAAGAAATGAAAGGAAAATCATCCTTCAAGTTAAAGCAAATAGACGCCCAATAACACCAATATCATTTTATGTTCAATTAAAGCAAACAAGTCACTTTTATTTTAATAAATAACAAAACAGTTTCTTGTAGAAAATTAACAATATAATTAACTCGTGCTTTGCTAAATTAATCATGGCTTCCGTAATTCAGATGAGTTTCTGTTCATAATGACAAGCTCTGCATTTGAAACGTTAATTTTTATCAACCAAAACCAAACCCAAGCCACTAAAATTTTCATTCAAAGATCAGAAACGAGCAAATTAAAATAAAAGGAAAGGATGAGATCTTACCGGAAAATTTCTGGCAAAGAACAGCAAATTCTCCAAAGATATAAAACCACCGCCCCTGCCAAATAATTTCACATTAAAACCAAGATCAATATGGATTTAGACCATTAGGAGATCAGGCAGTTAGTAGGAATTAACCAGGATATCATCTACCTAAAATCTGTTGATGGATCTTTTCCTTGCCACCCCATTTCCTTCCACTGTTCAGATATCAGGCCATGGAGTTCTTCCTCAGGAAAGGCAGCATTCCATAAAGCCCTTAAGGCATCCTAAAATACAGCAGCTATGTGAATTACACTCATAAATTAAAGAAAAAATGTATGTATATATAGTCTAAGCAAGGATGAAATCTTCAATGAAATTAATTTTTAGCAAAAAAAAAAAATTTAATAGAAAGGATACCTGGTGCTCAGGTATCGAACCATCATAGGGAATATCTATACGGTTCTGTAGCCTCTGCAGGCACTCCTCCTGAGAGACCAGAATTCAACATCATGAATATATGTTGTAGCATACTAATAGCTAATAATATTTGATAAAACAAAACAGTATGATATTTGCAACAACAGAGGCATGAATATTAATTACGGGCTGCAAGTCAGAGAGGATGAATAATAGTCTAAAAGCTAAACGGCACCTTTAGTACAGATAGATCTATATTATCAAATTGTCAGATAATTTAAGTTCAGATATGACAAATATTTCTTCGTCCACAAACAGGTAATTAAAGGCAAAACTATAAATGGTAAACAAATTGATATTTGAGTAGTTAAACGGTTAAACCATGAAAACACTACCTGGACTGCGGTCAAATCAAAAGATGGACGAGCATCACTCTCTCCCCTCTGTGCACAGACACAGGATAAACCTCTGCCAAGCCATGCAGCTGATCCTGCCACAACCTCAGCTGTAACAATATAAAATTGTCTGTAAATGAAGATTGACATTCCAAGTTATGTAGTACAAAAAAATTTGAAATAAACTGACAGAATGTTTTTGTTTCAATTACTGAACCATAGCAAACAAAAATGTAGTAGGTTATAACTTCAATTCTACTGCAAGGATTGTGCATTTCTTGACGCAAGTGACTTGCCAAAACAAAACATCTGAGAAATATAAAGCATAAAATTGGATTTAATTTTGCTACTAATTGAAATTAGCCTGGTCAAATCCGATCGCTAGTGAGTTTAAAAAACTAGTTCTCACTTCCCAATGAATCAAACAAAATCCAATAAACTTCTAACACACTTTTTCCAAGAATTTATTCACAGCAGACTATTGTGGTGGCGTTAGAAAAACACATTTGCGCAAGCTGAGATAACTCTTATTCCATACTTACCTCGTAGCCGTAAATCACGTTAAAAAAAATAACTTATATTGCTGATCCAAACATGCACTAAGACATTTACTTGGGCGTTGGTGGATTTAGATTAACATTCCATTACACCCTCAAACTAAGAAACATGCATACCAAAACTGCCCTGAACCCACACACAGCAGACCTTTTCAAATCATCATGAACCTCAACTTTAAAGCAGCCTCGGAGAAGACTAGTGACCACTGGCGTGCTTTGTTCAAAATTTTCCACCTCTCACGCACTTAATCTATACTCTGCCTCACACTTTGCCATATGGTCTCATAAAGATAAATGTAGGTCCATTTTGTCAATATAATAATAGAGACGCGTGCCAGAAAGGTAGATATACAGAGAATCAGAGATACGGTTAGCCACTGTGTAGCTGGCAGTATCATATAAGCATACAAAACGGCTCTAATTCTGAATAGCACAGAAAAATAATTAAACGTTGAAGCCACAAAGTAGAATTTTTATGGTGAAACCAGTTCGACAGAGAATTTGATATTCCTATCGATCAAACGGAACCAGCGAGAGTTCATGAGTCTGAAAGAGGATGCCGGAAAGAAAGGTTCGTGTGCTTATCAATTACGCAAGACAGAGGTCTTATGTGAGTTTTAGAAGATACTTGAACCAAATTACACAAAGAAGTAATATAACTAAAACGCGTTAGCCTATGAATTCACCCACCAATGCAATTGAGGATACCATCAAGCATCCTGCAAGTGAAAACTTGAGTTTTGATCAAATTACATGGACAAGGTTTGATCTCGACTCAGATATCGGTACTTCAAAAAAGTGGTTGACAAATATAAAGATACATACAGAGACAGACAGAGAGGGAGAGAAGGGGGGGATTGCAAAACAAAAGGTAGGAAGCTTCTGTGAAAGTACAAAAGCGAATCAAGCCCTTAGGAAATAAATAGTCACGAAATAAAAATTACAGAATGATTTTTACTAGAATTTAAAGCATTTACCAGAAGTTGAATGGCAAGTATTGCCTCTGTCAAAACCCTGCGAGATCCTCCTCACAGCAACGAATGAGTCGCCTCTATCATCCATACTCTCCTAGACGAGAAGAGTTGGGGAGGGAAAAGTGGGAAAGATAAAGAATCTTGAAGGGGATAGCGAGGAATGTAATTGAGAAAAATGGGTATTACTTTTGCAAGATCTAAAAGAAGAAGAAGCAGTAGAAGCCCACGAGAGTCAGCTCAAGAACATGGATATCTGCACGGTCTCTCTCTCGCTCTGTGTGGCTTCCCCCCAAGGTCCAGCTTTGTTGGGTGCGCTTCGTGATGGCGTTGGCGTCTAGTTCAGGGAGAAAAAGAGTGGGATTAATGGAATGCGATCTTTTCAGAAAGCAATATATTTTCTTTCATTTTTGTGGTTAGATTAGACAGACAATCGTTAGGAGGTGAAGACGGAAAGCTTTGCCGGGGGGAACATTCACAGAAGTTGAAAATTCAAAATTGTGTTCTTACTTATTTAATCTTTGAAAATTTTAAGAGTGAGTTTTAATTAGTATTTACAATTTGTAAAATAAAAATAAAAATGGCCATAAATTTACTTTGATTTTAAAAATAAGAACTCAAAACTACTTATTTTTTTGGCTAAAGTATACTTTTAGTCCTATATATTTTAAGTTATGTTTCACTTTAGTGCTTTAAATTTTAAAATTGCACTTTCAATCCCGAAAATTTAACGCTGTTAATTTCTCTTAACGGAAATTGCTGACTCACCAAATTTAACGATGTTATTTTAAATCTTTTTTATTTTATACAATTTAAAATATCAAATTTATTAAATTAAAATTAAAATGTGTGTATGTTCTGGCATTGTTTTATTGCACAGTCATCAATTAAATTCGATGAGTCGGCAATTTTCGTTAAGAGAAACTAACGGCGTTAAATTTTAATGACTGAAAGTGCACTTTTTAAACTTAAAAGATTAAAGTGAAACCTGACTCAAACATAAAGGACTAAAAGTATACTTTAACCTTATTTTTCAAAATTAATAATTATTTCCCCAAAATGACACTATCGATGGGAGGAAAGGATATAGTTAAAATGTACGTTAAAAGGCAATTCTGAAAAAATTAATATATATTTATTATAAATAAATAACTTAATTAATTTCTGAATATCTATAAATTAATGATCTAATTTTTATATTAAAAATTCTTACTTAACTCCTTATATCCTCCTCCAATATTATTGGTTTAGCAATTTTGAATAGTTTATGTTTCAGATTTGTCTATTAATAGTGTCATATAACTCAAATTTTAATTTTTTTTTGCTACAACGGATGTAGAGTTAGCCCCAAAACAACCTCAATGGTTAATCTCATAATTAATTTCGCAACAAGAATACTCCAAACTTAACTTTTAATTTTACATGGATGGTATTTTTTTTAATGGGTGTTAGGGAAGCTCAAAAAAGAAGTGAATATTTTGAACTCACAAATTGCTTTTTTTTTAAAAAAAAATTCAAGGCCAATGTGCTTGGCATTATTTGAGGCTTGATCTAAAAAAACACTTAACAATGTAAATATAATCTGGACTAGATCTCAGGTAACTATATATGATTAATATATCTAGTCCCAAGATTTTAGGAGGATGAGAGTCAAGTATCTCATGGAAAAAAAAAGTCACTATCTTAACGGAACTTTTTAAAAATTTCCATTGCTGAAATCTATTGCAAAATAATAATAATAATAATTGGTTTTGAAAATTTATATTGAGATGAGAAACCATATGTATTGATATTAATATTCTCGTAGTATTATTTCTAATTGTCACTTTTTCAAAACTTTTTTTCAAGAGAAATTCTTAGTGCATCAAATCATTTATACACTTTCTAATCAAAATACTCAAGTTACCAAAGCCTTCATATCTTCTAAGATTTCTCTTTCTTTATTTTTCTTCTCTCAGGATTTTTAAGATAAAGTGAGACCCACGCAAAGAAGTCGGAGTATTTTAATTGAAGAGCGCATATAATTAAAATATGGTTCATCAGTGCACACAGGAATTTCTCCTTTTTCAAATAACCTAATCTCACATATGCTTTAGGTAAAATACTACAAGAGAGATGCCAACATTATGCATGTTTCGTGATAGACAAATAATTAAATAATACGAACCTTTTTATACTTTTATATTGATATTATATATGTTTATTCTTTCCTGCAATCAAATTAAACAATTGGGCATAAGTATGATGGATAAAATGGATTGAGATCGATCTTATATTTTGAGTCAAACCAAATTTTTAATAAGCGTATATGTTAAGGAATGGGATTAAGGTTTAAATATTAATCATCAATAATATGATTATTTATTGTATATTAAAAAGAGAAATATCATAAAAATTTACTCCATTTTAATTAAAAAATATTTCTGAATAATGCTATCTATAATAGCATGATGAGGATCTAATTCATGTATAACATGTAAATATTTTTTGTGAGTTTTTTTTTTAATTCAACAAGTCCTGCCAAGATCTCTCCAACTCAATCACAATCGTTGACCAAAAGTCAAAAGAACCCATGACCCATTGATATATATATGTATGTGTTATATATATATATATATAAATGGGTTCTTTTATAAAGTGCAAAGAACTTGGGGTGAGTGGAAAGTGACAACATCATGTGGGGTTTCAAATAGAGTCCATCGTAATTTAATAATGCACTCTAAATACTCGCCAAACATGGCCCAGCCAGGGATCATACCTTCACGTGGCATGTTCGCCAAACATGGCCCAAGCCAACCTTGGCGGATGCAGCCGGACACGTGTCGCTCCCTTGGGCTCCACTTTCAAGGTGCATACATCCTTTCCTTCTTTTTTTTTTTTTTTTTGCCAAAGCATACATCCTTTCTTTCCTTTTCTTTTCTACATACCCACGTTAACGTTATCATTTTCTTTTCTTTCTTTTCTGTTTGATTACAGTTATCATTTTCTTTTCTGCCTTCTCCCTTGTTATTTAGATTCAATGTCTCCAGAGTATTAGTACAATGAATATATATGTGTGTGTATATGTAGGGTTGGGTGTAACAGAGCAAGTCAATATTTAACGTGAAACACGTTTAGTGCCTGATAATTCTTTAAATATAATTGTCATTGGTATAATGATACATGTGTTTAACAAAAAAACTAGCTATATACGGGGTTAATATAATCTTGAGTTCTTCAAGTTGATCCTCATTTAGGTTTTGGTCTCTCAAGTTTCATTTTATTTAAAACAGTAATCCCTATAATTTAATAAAAATTTGAAATATTTTATACCTTAAAAAATTAAAGCTATTCATTTTAAATTTAATGGGTTAAATAAAAATGAACGTAAATTTGAATTATTAAACACCATATAAACTCAATGTATTGAAACAACAACAAAAGTTGCTTATTTCAATCTTTATTAACTGCTAATATGATTATATATCTTTGTTACCCTTAATAAAATTATTGGGACCTCTTGAAATATATTCAAGAATTTAGTTATTAATCGTGTGCAATGATATCATGTTATTAACAGTGTATGTTCCATGTCATGGAAAGTGTAACAGGGAAAATTTCGTCACCAAGTTTTCAAAGGAAGCTCAGTTGGGGACACGCACTAGACCCCTCCATCAAGTGGAGCATTTAGGTTGGATGTTGATGCTTCGGTTCAACCACATAATCAAGCTATATGTGCCGAGCTTATTAGGGATGACCAAAGCCATTGAGCAGTAGGATTCCAGAGGGCATTTGGCCAAACCACTATAATTGCGATTGAGATTTTAACAGTCCAAATAGGATTGGAGGTGTGTCACTCTATGCAGATGAAGGACATTCAATTTTTCTCGAACTCACTTGATGCAGTCAATATCTTACTTAGAGATCGAGAACCTACCCATCAGTTGCGACATGAGGTTGAAGCTACTCGTCA
>JANTPZ010096954.1:0-13019 GCA_025593235.1 Vachellia pachyceras
CTGGATGAGTAAATGCATTAATGAGGAAGCATTGGAAATTTGGAATTCGTGCGTGCGAGAATTGGCTGGGGCCTGGTTGTGTCAAGTGCATTAAAAGAGAGGTCAAGAAATTGACTTGATGGATGACACTTCGCATGCATTAGATGGATGAGAAAGCTGAGGTGGACTGTATTAAAAATAATGAAAGAGATAAGGTGGGAGTAGAAATCCGGTCAAAGCACTTGCAAAATTTTTTTTATCTCAGACGGGTTAAACGGGCGGGTGCGGGCACCCCGTGAGTGAACCCGTGTCCCGTCCCGTAAATGATGTATCCCGCCCATTTTGAACCCGCCCGTCACGGGTTCAATTTGGGCGGGTTTAGACGGGTTGAAAGCTCACGGGTTACGGGCGGGTTCACGGATACGGGTTTTTTTGCTCTCCCCTACTTGTTGATTCTTCCCTCATTTTAATTCACTCTAAATTTGAGATTTTCTTTAGGAGAAGCCAATCTTTTTTAACTAATTTGCTCAAAGTTGCTAGTCATTGAAAAATGTAACTTGCAAATGTCCACTGAGGGATGGACCTGGATGCTAACATCGAAACCGTAGACAATTATTTATTTGGATAAATAGTTAGAAATGAAAATGGATATTATGAATAAAAGATAATTGAATTTCATAGATAATTTACATTTTTATAATAATTCCCCCCATAAATTTGCGGGTCGGTTTCCCAGTCCCGGGTCATACCAGTCGATTGGCAGAAAATCCATCCCCTCCCTGGACGGAGAGGGCCGACGAGCGTCTAAAACCCAATCGACTTCACCAAACCCTAAACAAAAGTGCAGAACCGATCATGGCATGCAACGGCTCGGGATGCAATTCCAACTGCTACAAAGACGAAGAAGTAGCCTCATGCGCCCAATCAGCTGAGCGGACGACCAAGTCCGGCGCTGCAGAGGTCGATCCAATCGCCAATACTCTCTGCATCAAGTGTAAGGTCAATGAGGCGATTTCCGGTTACGGTGGTATTGATGATGGTCGGTTTTGCGCTGATTGCTTCAGGAACAATTTGTTTGGCAAGTTTAGATTCGCCGTCACTTCGAACGCCATGATTACTCCGACGGATAAGGTTCTCGTTGCATTCTCTGGCGGCCCTTCTTCTAGGTCTCTACTTCCCTTCCGTATACTGTAACTGCTCTTTTCTTTTTGTGTGTGAGTGGAGTAGTAGCTGGGTGAACCATTGATCACCCACCCATAATAAATAAATGCATGCTTTTCAGGGTAGCGTTACAGTTTGTTCACGACATGCAACATAGAGCCCTAAAGAACTTTGATGCAAGTAGAGATAGATCATTGCCGGTATTTGGTGTGGGCGTTGTATTTATTGACGAAAGTTCCGTTTCTCCAATTCCTTCTAATGAGTTAGAGAAGGCAGTCAATGATATCAGTTCGATTGTGGCAAGTCTAGCTCCGCCAACAAAAGAGTTGCATGTTATGCCAATCGAGGTCGTTTACTCTTCGGAGTCTAGTGATAGTGATAGAAGGGACAAGTTAATCAAACTGTTCAACGCTGTAAGTGATTCAACTGGAAAGGAAGATGTATTGCTTTATCTTCGTATGTTGGCCCTGCAAAAGGTTGGGGATCCGAATCTCAAAACTCATTTTAGCCTCAAGCTTACATTTATTGGAAAGTTTGTCCATTTGAATTTTTGTTAATGTTATCTAGGTTGCATCAGAATTTGGATACAACAGACTTGTGTTAGGTTCATGCATTTCAAGAATTGCTTGCCACGTTATTTCAGCCACTGTGAAGGTATATTGTTGAATTTTGACTGAGTTGAAGATTTGAAGTCCTTGTAAGGTTGTAAATCATGAAGTCTTGTTCATGCCTATTCCAGTGTCATTAGCTCTAGCAAACAGTTACTGGTGATTAATTGTTATGCACTCCACCAAATTGCTTGCGTTTGATGGCAATCCTTACTCACCCATGTTTCCCCATTTTCATTCCAAACAAAGAGGACTTTCAGCAAGCATTCGTGAACTATATATGTTTTGACAGGGCCAAGGATATTCCTTACCTGCAGATGTGCAGTATGTTGATGCGAGGTGGGAAGTCCCTGTTGTCCTTCCTCTTCGTGATTGTTTCGCCCAAGAGATCAACATGCTTTGCCAACTTGACGGGTTTGTAGTTATATGGCTACACCTTTTACATTTTAAATCTTTCTTTCTTTTTTTAAAAGAAGGTTTCTTTTAAATTTATTTTCGTCAAGTTTTTCTAAAAATCCACATTGTGTCAGGCATATTGTGTCCATATGAACGTTTTTTCCTAAAAAATTATACATCTCTTAATTAATGTGCCTGGTCTTTGGCAGGGCAGTCTAAAGACCTTGGTGTTGTCTACTAGTCCTCACTCTGGCATTAACAGCTTGGTCTCATCCTTTGTGCAACTTTTGCAGGTATGAGTTGTTATTTTAACCCCTTTCCTAAATGGACAAATGGGTACTTAGGTTTTTAAGTATAATTCTTTTGGGAAATAACTTATTGCAGCGCTGAATTTGAAGTTATATGAAGAATACATTAGGTTCGTTTGGTAAAGCGGTGGAGAAGTACTTATGGGCTTATTCACATAAGCCGAGGCAAATATGTGAAGGAGATTGTTTCGTTTTGCGGAAAAACACTGTTAAACGTACTTATGGTTACAAGCTAAGCGTTCCCAAACAAGCACACTATCTGCTTCAGGATTAGAAAAGATTATTTGTTAGCGATGGTTATGCTGCTCAGTGCTAGCCTTTTTTAGTTTAAACTCTGCTTGGAATGCTTTTTATGAAATTTTTAGCAATTCCTTGTTAGGTTTGGGATGTGGTAACATGCTTATGCTTGCAGCTATTCCTGCTCTTTTCAGTTGCATTTATTTCTTTTTAAATTTGATGAGCAAGTCATTGACAGAAGATAGGTTTGCAGGAAGAAAACCCATCTCGAGCGAGCACTATTGTAAGAACAGCTGGAAAACTCATTCCATTCCATTTCAACAGGATTCCTGAGATTGTTGATGGTAAAGCTCCTTTGGCAACTCAAAGACGCCAGAAGAGATACAATCTCAAGTCCAATGAATCTGTTTCCTCAGAATCATTCTGTTATCTCTGCAATAGCCCTCTTGACAAATCTGAGGCTCTTGATATAAGCAACCTTGATAACTGCAGAAGTAGCGATATTTTCAGTGCTTCCTGCTGTGCAAGTTGTCGTTTTCAGATACTTCCAAGAGATACTACGTCATTGGAGCAATTTTATACGTTTTTACCTCAATCAGTGGTTGCACGACCAAATCAAGTAAACAACAGGCAGTTGAGTTCCCTAAGGTGAGTATTAGTAGTCTGCAATGCTGTTAACACAATTTGAGTTCGGTGATAATATTAGACGATGGATCTTCCGCACATCTATTGATTAATTAAGGCACGTATAAGAATCTGCATTTGCATTACCCAATGTTCACTGGTATTTGACATTGAAGGAATTGGATGATGGCAAAAGAAAATATTGTCTACTGGGAATTCTCTTGTGATCTGTTTGTGGTTGTTGGCTAATATATCTCAAATAGAGTGGATCATTTCGATTACCATGACTGATTGTAATCTTTGAAGGGGAAGTAAAGTTTCCAAAGTAAATATAAAATGTTAAAATCTTGCCATACATATAGGAATGTGCTCTCACTCGACGTTTGTATCAGTTGCGTCTAAAAAACCCATACTGAGCTTTAATTTTCTCAAGTAATTAACAGGGCGACTCATTCTTTAATATAGTTTGCATAATTTCTCTTGTGGTTCTCTGCTGTCGGATCACAACTCACAAGCATATCCTCTAATCGTGGTTGTGATCTCCTTTTTAGTGAACTTTAAAGCTTCTGTTGTCGGGTCATGACGCTGTAATATTCTCATTTTCAGGGAACAGATACTCGATTGCTTGCTTTCAGACAGCGAAGATGAAACTTAGGTTCAGATTGCTTGCTTTCAGACAATGAAGATGAATTCCAGAGAGGAGAATTAATTAGTCAGAGTGCCATAATCAATTTTGTTGATTTTCTATGCTTATTATTCACCACCTCCGGTCTGTACCACAAATTAGATTTTATATCAAGTATTGGAGGTAGTATTTTTCAAGATCTTAATATGTATTTTTGTATATGATACTGCATTTGCATCTTGACCGTTAACATACGGTCATATCTGAGCAAATATTGATTATTTTTTGGCTAAAGAAAAAAGAAAAAAAAAAGTATGATACTGCTTATTATTTATAATTTCACATGGTCTTAATAAGGTGCTGGTAGTTTCAGGTGATTGATAGAAAAATGAAATAATATAAGAATTTGATTAAAATAGATGAAACTATAATGACCAGCCAAAAAGGAAAAGATTTCCGTGGAACTATAGAACTTGAGGATTAATTTTTCTCATAACTTGTTCAAATGAATTGTACACTTGCATATTACAGTGTACGCAGATGTTAAAGGTTAACAACGATGGTCATGCTCTGACTTCGAACGAATAGAAGTGCATGAGCGTAATATTACAAACAAATATAATCAACATTATGAAAAGAAAACAAGAACGTAATTTACTTCCAGTGTGGAACTGAAGAGGCCATGGGATGTTATATACGCAATTACAGGCTCAGGGGGTTAGCATGTGGATGAAGCAAACGACAAAGGGAGTGCATGGTTAACGGTTGTCGTTTGGAGGGTCTTGTGCAACGACGAACCGAACTTTGAAACGACCGAGCTTGCTGCAAGGGAGGTGAAGGGGTGAGTGAAACGACGACCTCGATGCCTGATCGAATGAATCTTGTAGAATTTAAAGACTCTCTTATTTTCTTGTGGGTATGGATGGATCTGAATCACCCTCGTTTTGTCGTCCTTCTCTGTGGCAAAGTAGGGAATGCTGAAGCCCTCCTTATTGTAAGGCGCAGCTTCGTCTTGATGATGACAATGAACAAGCACTTCCATGAATGAACGGTTGATTCAGCGTCCTTTCAATAACACCGTCGGAAGAAAGGAGTTACGACTTCCGAGGTTATTTTATGAATTCAAGACTGTTTTACAGATTTCAAAATGATTTTTATGAATTTTGAGATGATTTTTATAGATGGAGATGATTTTGTTTTGACTTACGTGTACTGTTGGAGAAAATGAGTTTGGAAACAAGCACGGTTTAAGCTTTTGGCTATGGCTATATATGGGTTTCTGAGATAGAAGTCTGTGTCTGTGTTGTAGATTGATACGATGAAAGGGGCTGCTTGGTTTTGGATGATATTTGTGGATTGGTGTTGTATGGTGTGTCTGTATTTATAGAGTCAGGAGGCTGACTGATTTGAAGGTTGAATTAGGGCTGGTTTGGATGCTAGGTTTGAAACTTAGGTTTTACAGATTCCGAGTTAAACCCTAGGTTTTGAAATGTGATTTATGTTTGGGAAGTTATAGCTTTTACAGATTTCGAGGTAAAAAAGTAAGAAAAAGTGGGTATGAAAGAGGAAAGTAAGAAAGAGAAAGAGAGAAAAAGTAAGAAAGATGAAAGTAAGAAAGAGTAGTAAAAAGAGAGTATGAAAGAGAAAACCTAAATTTAAAAATCTAGATTTCAAAACCTTGAAATCAAACCAACCCATAGTAGTGTTGACAGCTATTTGATTTCAAATGGTTGACTTGGCCCATGTATGGGACCAAATCAAGCCATATTTCTCACGTTTCTCCTTGCGAACTAATCAAAGATGAACCTGATGACATCAAATCACCAAGGTTATGTTGAAATATTCTTCCGATTAAGATATGTGAGTTTTCAAAAGTCAAATCAGTATACACCAAAGAGTTTTTTTTGTGAATGGATATATCAAGGGAAAAAATATAAATAATTATATAAGGAGTAATCATATTTCATTACATATCATAAATGTGTAACTTTTTATAAAAAATTATTTTAAATAGCTATTAATTATATATTGATTTTGAATCTAATAAATGGTTATTGTATTGCTTTTATTAAAGTGGAGTGGTTGTCACTCTTTATTGAATTGAGCTTACTTCAAAATATACCACCTCAAGTTAAATATATTTTACAATATTCTATATACCCTCGTTACTCTATTTGGATACACATAACAAGGTAACACTTATTGCCTTCCTATTTGAGTGCATATATACATAAATTTAAATTATCACTTTGTAAAATCTATTATTTTCTTGACTTAATTTTGTGAATAAATGGTTTCTTTGAAGGAGTTGAGTTCAATTTCATGAAGTTAGAAAAATTTGAAAGTGGCAACTTCATAATGGAAGAGTTTTGGCCAACATTTTTAAAAACTATTTCCTGCTAATATTGTGAATTGCTTCACGACGGGTGTTCTCCAATTTATTATAAAAAAATGAAATAAGTTTTGATTCTAATCTCTAACTTTTTTTATTTAGACATCTCCATACAATTTTAAAACATAAATAAAATTTAAAAATTTTAAATATTTAGACATCTCCGCTGCCTTTGCCTCCCTTTCTAACAACTGCCACTCCTTCATCTTGCCGCCGCATGAGTACGTACAAGTTCAATTTGCAGCAACAGCCCCGCCTACCCCTTTGCGGCCACCATCAACCGCAAACGCAGGCTCAATAAATCCTACCAATAGTGCTTGAGACGATGCTCCACGATGAGAATTCAAATAAGTTTGTGGAAGCCTCTTCACTGGTCACATTGCCAGGCTTTGGCAAGAGCCCTATGAGGAAGCAACTGAGAGTCACTGACTCGCCATTTCCCTTGAGGGACGATGATGGAGACAACCAAGTGGACTTGGCGGCTGAAGAATTCATTAAGAAGTTCTACAAAGATATAAATTTGCAGAAGACAACGGCCGTTCTTGATTCATCATGCCCTGGGTTTTTGTGGGATAGGTGAAGAATTACCTTCTTTTTTCTGGGTTGGTTCTTGAAGTGAGAGCTAGGTAGCTAGAGTGTGCTCCGGAATGTATTTGTGGTTATTTCTGATTTGTCATCACAAAGTGTTCTTGGTGTCGTTGGGGAAGTAGACGGCCTCATCCAAGACGTCATGGGGTGGTCGAAAGCTGGTTCGAAGGATGCTCCGCCGATGGCTAGGGAGACAGATGTGAAGGTGATGAAAAGCTCCTCGTCACTGCTGATGATGGAGAGCAAGAGATCCGAGGGAATCAAGCTCCTCTTCACCAAATCCGATATTTATGAATGTTCTGAACTGAAATCTTCGTCTTGAAACAACTAGCAAGTTTTGAGAAATGGGAATCAAACTTGCTAAAATGATTGCATTAAAATATGCACACATGAACTGTTATTAGTGTTATGTATTTCAAGGATTCATTAAGTTGGAAATGTATCCGATCCCTCGGTTGATTAAATTATTGTTCATTACAATAGTTTGTTTCGGTTTTGGGTTACCAGCAGGAGGGTGTTGAAAGTAAAAGCCACGATATAATTGATGATATTGAGTTGCAGCTTTGGTCATATGGTGTTAATGTTATTTCTTTTCATATTTTCCTGTAAGATTGTCGCATTGCGGAATCATATCTGTATGTGACTTTGGTTCATAGGGTTCGAATGATGGGGCCTATTTGAATATGGGTCTTCGGTCTCCACATATTTAAGTTGAGGTTTGACGCTTTAAATAGTACACAATGCGACCGTTTCTCTTCTCTTTGAATTTTCCCCTTATATAGTTGGTTTTGGAACGTTTTCAAAACCAAAAGTATTTTTTATTAAAACGAGATAATCTTCTTCATATATTTATTTTGACTTATGTAAAAGTACTTCTCTATCACGTTTCCAAACGAACTCAATAACAGCTTACTGCTGTTGCTAACTCTGGTTGGTAATTTTCCCCTTATATAGTTGGTTTTGGAACGTTTTCAAAACCAAAAGTATTTTTTATTAAAACGAGATAATCTTCTTCATATATTTATTTTGACTTATGTAAAAGTACTTCTCTATCACGTTTCCAAACGAACTCAATAACAGCTTACTGCTGTTGCTAACTCTGGTTGGTAATTTTCCCCTTATATAGTTGGTTTTGGAACGTTTTCAAAACCAAAAGTATTTTTTATTAAAACGAGATAATCTTCTTCATATATTTATTTTGACTTATGTAAAAGTACTTCTCTATCACGTTTCCAAACGAACTCAATAACAGCTTACTGCTGTTGCTAACTCTGGTTGGTAATTTTCCCCTTATATAGTTGGTTTTGGAACGTTTTCAAAACCAAAAGTATTTTTTATTAAAACGAGATAATCTTCTTCATATATTTATTTTGACTTATGTAAAAGTACTTCTCTATCACGTTTCCAAACGAACTCAATAACAGCTTACTGCTGTTGCTAACTCTGGTTGGTAATTTTCCCCTTATATAGTTGGTTTTGGAACGTTTTCAAAACCAAAAGTATTTTTTATTAAAACGAGATAATCTTCTTCATATATTTATTTTGACTTATGTAAAAGTACTTCTCTATCACGTTTCCAAACGAACTCAATAACAGCTTACTGCTGTTGCTAACTCTGGTTGGTAATGTAGTTTAAGTGCGTGTTTGTTAAAGTGTTTAAGAATCACATTTATATAAGTTGAGATAAAATTCAACAATTTTTAAGAACTTTTGTTACAACAAGTTTTATTCTTTAAGTTATCTTTATTTTGATTTTATCCCATTAAAATTTGAAATATGTTTTAGCAGGCATTGTGGATAAGTTTTTTTTAAAAGATATATAATTTTTTTTAATTTTTAATTCCCGTTGACTTAAGATATCATCGATGGGACAAGTACCAGAAGGGATTCCCAGAAGCCGTATACTCTTTGAAACAATGGAAACTGGGCAAGGAGACACCGAGTCATCCCACCGAGTCGACTGGGCCGAGTTGACTCATGAGTGCCTCATCGACATATTCTCCCGCCTCTCCATTGACGACCGATGGCGAGGCGCCATGTTCGTCTGCAAGTCCTGGCTTAGCGCCTTTAAGGACCCCTCCTTGCACTCCGTCTTCAACCTCGAGACCCACTTCGGTTCCCCCGTTGAGTTGGCCCGGTGGTGGACCCCCGAGTTCGAAAGGAAGATCGATTCCATGCTTCGATCAGTCACCGGCTGGAGCTCTGGTTCTCTTAAGGAGATTCGCCTCAGACATTGCTCTGATCGGTCCCTCGCTCTCGTCGCTGAAAGGTAAAATCCTGGTTGCAAATTTAAACGTATGTTCATTTCTTCTGGGTTGCGTAAGTTGTAATTTTTCTGCTTTGAATTGTTCTAAGCGAAATCAAGTTTTGAATGTTGAAATAACAATAGTATGCCCTGATATTTCTTATATTCAAACAGTTTTGAATACGTAATGGGGTATGCTGGGATCGAATTTTGGGAACCTAAATGCTTGATATCAGAAGACATGAAATAAATAAATTTTGAGTGTGCAATTTGAATTTGGAAGATCGAATGCATCGTTCGTGATTTGGCTTCTCTTGTGAAGCATGGGTGGTTAATTTAATGAAGCTTTAGCAGTTGAATTTTATGTGACGGTTTGAATTATTATGTTCGAGTTCTCAGTATTGTTTATGTGTGGCATTAGAGCTCACTTTGTTTTGTTTGCTTTTGTTGCTGGTTCTATGTGTCGTTCAATTGCAATTTAGATGCCCAAATCTTGAGGTTCTAGCTATCAGAAGCTGCCCTCATGTTACTGATGACTCAATCTCCAGAATAGCTTTCAGTTGTCCAAAGCTCAGAGAATTTGATATCAGCTACTGCTATGAAATATCCCATGAGTCATTGCTGTTGATTGGAAAAAACTGTCCAAACCTTAAGGTTTTGAAGCGAAATTTCATGAATTGGATTGATCCATCTCAACATGTGAGAGTTGTTCCTGATGAATATCTAAATGCTTGTCCACAAGATGGGGATTCTGAGGCTGTGGCTATTGCAAATTCTATGCCCCTTCTAGAGTGCCTTGAGATTAGATTTTCCAAATTATCAGCTAAAGGCTTCACTTCATTATGTCAGGGGTGTAAGAAGCTCAAGTTTTTGGATTTGACTGGGTGTACTAGCTTAACTGGCCGAGACATTGCAAGTGCAACTTCCAATTTGGAGTGTCTGGAAGAGATTAAACGCCCAAATTTGTTCATCGCCATGTCTTCTTACCACGCTGAGAGGTATGGCCATTGGAGATTGTATGATGAGAGATTCCAGACAGATGTTTTCCGAATGTGAGAATGGGTACGAAGATTTATTCAATAGGTAAAAATTGAGCCCTCATGTTTGCTGATATGTGAAATGATTCATAAGGATTTCTGCAGCTTCTTTTGGGGTACCTTTGTATTGTCTCTTATGCTTGTTATAAAAATAATGACCCTGGTCCATGTAATTTCTATTGTATGTATTTTTTAGTCTTCCTTGAACCTTTGTAATGCAGTTATATATAATTTTTTTCTGTTCACTTCTGAAGTGGTCAAGTGGGTTTATCTGATGCATTGTGATGTATTGATGATATTAGACGGGAATTTAAATGTTAATGGGCAGTTATGTTAGTTAGTGGCTTGAGAGGCAGTTACTTAGCATGACTGGTAATTAGGTGTTAGTATTTAGTAATCACCGCCTATATAAGAGAATAGAATTGTGAACTGAGGCTATGCTTAATCTGATTGTTGTGGTGTCATGGTGATAAGTTTTACCCTGTAAGTTTGAGGACAGGACACCAGTTTTATTAGGATAAATTATTATTTACCACCCTTTTGCATGTGCTTTCTTACTATTTGAAGAAGCATCTTATTTAAAATGTATGTGGCTTGTTCAATCGTTGCTTAACCACCCTAATTTATATCTTGAACAACTATATAGTGCTATATTGCAAGAATTAAGTGGCATTTTACTGTTCCAGAGTGGGGTTAAGTCTAGTACTGGTGATGAAAATATTGAAACTTTACAAGAATGAAAGTGAACTGTGGTTTATTTAACAATGAAACTGCTCATTTTATAGACATTAATGTGATTGTTTCTATGAAAATTAATAGTAAAAATACCAAGTCAGGCAAGGAGCGACAAAATAAACCTTCAGAGTTGGTTGCGACTTTTTAAAGCTAGTAGAAAGACAACTTGATTTCAAATCAAAATGCATTGGGTGAACTAGATTTTCCCATTTTATCAAGCTAATTAATTTTGTGTAGCGTGGTTCTAAATCGATTTGGCCAACCTAACCTAGTGGGTTAGGCTTTGTTGTTGTTGTGGTTCTAGATTAATTGTCTGGGTGCAATAGTATCTAATTTGAGGTCTTAAATTAGAAGCTAAGAAACTCTGGTATAGTTGATCCTGAGCCAAGTGGTAATGAAAACAAGGTGTATATGTCTTTCCCTCCCATAGTTTGTTTCTTGTACTTGAAGGAAACAAAGACAGAACCGCAAAAGGTAGTTTATTATTTTTAAAAAAACTCAAGAAAGAAAAAGGCAGTAGCATCACCCGGCAATCAGGAGCCATGAGCAGGTATTTATGAGTTTTTTTTTGGTTATGGCTCTTACAGTATGAACATAGGAGGTTAGCTATTGAGTTCTTAATATCTATTCTTCTAGCTCTTTTAAAAGTATGTTTCAGGATGAAGCATGTGGCCCCGGGAATTCAATGGAAGCAAGTGAATAGAAGCAATCCAAGGAAGAGATGCTTGAGAGCTGCCATGTACAAAGATGAAGGCTTGCTAGATAAGGGGCTTGAACTTCTCCTGCCATTTGGACGTCGTAACAAGTCATTTGAACCACCACCATTGACTGGCTTCCCTATATGTGAAACGCTTCCACCATGCTGTACTTTATTCACTCTTGGTACTCTTCTTTGCTTGCCTGTTTCACTTGATCGCATGATCACTCCATACATATCTGCATATCCCAGCAGAACAAATATGAACCCGTTCTAATGTTCAATCTTTAGTTAGGATTTCGGTACTTGGATCATTTAGATTTATGGTATTTTAGGCATAAATGATTCAGTAGTTAAATTGTGCACTTAAGATTTAAACCTGAAAACGTTTGACAAGCTAGAACCACAGTATAAGTTCAGACTAGTTTCATACAACAAAATGCAAGATAACATGAAATCATAGCAAGGAAAAAAACAAAGAAGTAGTTCCTAAATGCTTACATTTAGGCTGTATTGGTGACTTGGAAGTCCGAGAAGCATCATTTTTTGCAGTAGATTTGCTTGCACAGGATGAATATGTGAGAATGGTGAGCAACACTAGGAACCACAGAAGCAGAGTGTTCTTCATATGTTTGAGCAGAACCAACAACTACTAAATGATTTTTTTTTATTTTTAAGTAGAGAGAGGTGCATTTTGTTAGTAGTAAAGTTTGTTATTTATAAGGGGGTTTTGTTGCTGTGGGTGGTCTCAAAAGTTCCCCCAGGCACATGATTTCGCCCTCTTGCAGTTGGATTATTAACGGTTTAGAGTTAACATTGTTATGATTTAGACATTTTGTGTCACATCTTTAAAGTATATTATGACAGATAATTTAAAAATTAAACTTGGTATTTATTCACTGAGAAAGAGTTAGATGAAATTTTTATACTGCTTATTTTTTTAAACATTGGAAATTTCTTCTCCTTTTGTGCTATATCATTGGCTTGGTGAGTAGTTTCTTTTAATGCTGGATAACAGATGCCTATATCTTCTAAGAATCATCTCTTGTTTCTATCATTGTCAATGTCAAGATAACAGTGAAGGAATATTATTATTGTGGTGGTAACTGAAAGCGTGCTCTTTCAGAAGCATAATGATCGCAGACAAGTAAAGGAATAAAGAGGCCCCTTGGGTTAAATGGAATCTGAGGAGGATTAGACAGATGATAAAGCAAAAAATATTTCTATTCTTTTCTTGTGGATAAGATATGGATGGCTTAATTAACAGAATTAGTCATGCTCCATTGGATTGGATAATTCACATTTCACCACTGCATTAACATGTCTCCTTTTACAAAATTTTGAAATGTTTTAGCTGGTAGAGAGTAGTCATTTACGACTGATCTAA
>JANTPZ010096955.1:0-12640 GCA_025593235.1 Vachellia pachyceras
ATTTTTTTGTGTATTCCATCAAATTCTACATGTAGCTTGGTATTTATTTGGATCCGAGATATTTGTAGTTTAACTGGGACTTGCAATTAAGACACACATATATGTATATACAGTTCGAAAACGGAGTCTCTGCAAAGCATGCACTTCAGGTTTTTCTTCATGCCTTTTTCTATTAAATTTTATTTCGATGTGCTCCTTTTTGTTTCCTGAGGCATAAACTGCATCCTACCTTATTGCTTTAAAATTCCTTTTACAGCTTTCTTTGACCCTTATCCTCACATCTGCTCTGGTCCTTGTTTCCAAATCCTTATTTTTACAGTAATTTTCTGTTTTCCCTCTTGTGATATAATGGTCTGTTTCAATGTGTTTCATTATAAATGCATATAGCATGGCTAATTTCTTCTTAATCTAGTTGTTTGTCGGCCAAAATGTTATAATGATGATCTGAACTTGAATTAATTTCAATTTAATGAACACCCATATTTTTAATTTTCTGAAGAACCATTGTTTGTCGGCCAATATCAGGCATGACAAATTGAGGACTTTAATCCAAAAATGGATGTAGCTTGATAGACTTGCAAGTCCAACTGAACCAGACTGAGTCATGCCTATTCTTGAGTTTATATGAACTCTAACGAGATTTCCCCATTTAGAAACATGAACTCATTTGTTTTTTGTAATCCCCTAACGCATAAATCTAGATTAATGCAATCAGTGTCAAGTGTGTGTGTGTGTGTGTGTGTGTGTGTTTTATTTGTATTTAAGCTGTGTGCACGTTAACTTGTGAGTACCTATTTGCTTAGAAAGCCTTTGCTTCCTGGAACAATGACGTTGCCATGGTTGCTTGTCTCTGCAATGGCAATGACTGTAACGTGAAGTATCTCATTAGTAGCATGTTTAAAATTCTGGTTATGGTACCCGTTTGGGAACGCGGTAGAGAAGTACTTTTACGCAAGTTGGGGTAAACATATGAAGGAGATTATCTTGTTTTGCGAAAAAACACCATTGAACATGTATTTGACTTTTTCAAACGCTTCAACAAACATATAGTTGTTGTTCCCATCAGAACTTTATTCTTAAATCTAACCTTGCTGGATTGAGAGGTAGTACTTCTCACGTCTAACTCCAGCTGAACGTGACATCATGATGGTTCTGACGTCACCTATGGGCATTTGGTAGAGTTGGTAAGGGCTACTACCAGCATCCTACAGGGCGAGGGTTCGAACCCTGCGGAGTGACAACCGCGATAATTAATGCAACCTCAAAGAGGTTGTCCCATCGGTACTTCGCTATTACCATAAGGTCTCCTCGCAGGGGGTCCGGATTAGTCTGTGGCGGACAATGAACCCAGGATACCTCAGAATACCGGATGGTTTATACCAAAAAAAAATGATGGTTCTGACATCCTAGTTAAAGACGTCTACCACGAAATGGGTGTTAGAAACCCTTTTTGCTAGATGTGAGAAGCCTTTTTTTGTAGTAGTGATATCTCCATGGAACATAATTGTCTTGTTGATGCTTTAACAAATGATAACTTATCTTATTCAGCCCAGTTGAATTGTGTATCTGCCTCATCTATAAGTTCTGGTTGACGAAGATTATTTGGGATCTAATCCACCTCTTTTTTATGTTGAGATGGGTCCCCCTTTTGTACCAATAGAAAACAAGAAGAAAGTAATCATTCTTAATTATTTAACTATGATTTGAATGATTTTACCGAGTTTTATTGAAAAATGGAATAAAAAATCCACTTCATCTGCTATATGTATAACTGGATAATAATTAATAAAAAATCGTTACCTGTTGAATAATTATTTACAGCTATGTGTTATAGGTGGTAAAGTGGATCAGCCTGACCCACATATCAACATGCTAGTGGGTTGAGATTTATCCAACCTAACCTGCCATGACGGTCACTTTTTTTTTAATTTTTTTTTCATATTTTTAACTTGGATTTAAAGTATTTTTTATTTTTTTAATACCTAAAATGAAATATTATTTTTCATAAATTTAATTTAAAAATACACCACAAATTGAACATAAAACATCTTATTCAAATTTTGAACAATACAATTTAAATATATAATACACTTCGTAATGTTGAATTTAATCATTACAATTCAAATTAAATATAAACCATAAATCAAATGATAAACAATCATCCAATATTAATTATGTTTACATTATGATTAGAAGTTATTTAAATATTTTTTATTAATCATTTTTATTTTATTTTTAAAAAAACGGGTTGGCAGGTTATCCTGCAGTAGGTTAGGTTTAAAAGATCAGCTTTCTATCGAATCATCTTTTAGCCAACCCACCATTTTTTTTTGTAGGTCGGCTTGTAGGCTCAACCCATATTACCTGCTCTTTATGTATTATATATATTGGGGGTGTTTGGCAAAGCATTCAAACACCCCAAAAGCACATTCAACAGTGTTTTTTCGTAAAACGAGATAATCTCCTTCACACATTTACCTCGTAAATGGTAAAAGCGCTTCTCCACCGCTTTTCCAAACGGATCCACTACAAAGGACTATAGTTAGGTCAAGTGGGTTAATGTGCTTAATCAAATTAAGCCGGCCGTAAAAGTTTTACAAGTAATCATTTAACCCTTGAAGCAACAGAGAAAACACTGTTACAAATCTGAAACTTTCAAAGAAAATATTTTTGAGGAGATAGGCCGTTGTCCATGAAGGATAAGCTGTAAATGTCAAATAATATTTTGCACATAATTGAATATTCGAACATTAATGAAAAGGTCTGGCCAAAAAAAAAGAACATTAATGAAAAGGAGTTGCATATATTAAAAATATATTACATCTGGATCTTCAAACAAAATTCATATACTTTTTAGAAGATAAATTTTGTCGTGTGGAATTATTTTTAGCATTTTCCATAATTCATGTGCCATGGCCCACTGACACTGTAGTTTATACGTGAAATCCACTTGTTACTCAACCCACGTCATACAATTCTATATATATTTATTGCCGTGTACTCCATTAATTCTATATATGTAAGGTATATAAGGTTGAGAGATAATGAATTTGTTTGGAACAATATTTTGAAAAGTTAAACGTTAACAATATTTTTTTGTAAAATGAGATAATCTCTTCTATATATTTACCTCGATTTGTGTAAAGGTACTTCTCTACCGCGTTTCCAAACAGATCCAATGTTTTATGTAGTTCTATTTATTATAAAATATATCATTAAATTTTTATATGAATGTACAATTTTAACCTTCATTTTTATGTATTGATTTTACTCTGTGTTATAGTGGATATTTCATAAGAATAAAGTTGAAAAGTTGTTGAATTTTAAAATAGAGTTAATGCATTCTAAAGTTGTCATTAATTTATATGAAACATGTTGAAAAAGTAACTTACAAGTATGATTACAAGAGTATTAAACAGATAAACATGGATCTTCTCCAACCTCATAATTCTCTCTAACTACCACCACCACTTGTAGACTTCTCTGTGATCTTTCTCATCCATTCAGTTTCAACAAAAAAAAAAATATTACTCATCCTACCAGCACCAGACTCTCTGCACTACTCATTATTCTTCATCCACACTCCTATATGATTCTCAGATCCATGAAACTGAGCAGAGAAGCATTTATTGGAATCTTCAGATCCAAGCTTTTTTTTATTCATCAAGCCATATAAGCGCTAAACTGAATAAAACCGGTCCTTATAAGATCTCTTATTATTGCACCATCTTGTCGTTATCGTCACAACCTCTTCTTCTTCTTTGATCCAATACCAAAAGCAATGTCTTCTCCTTCTCCTTCATTCTTCTCAATATTTCGCTCCCCAAAGAGATCACCCAAACACAAGAAGAACAAGCTTGAAAGTGATGGCGGTGGCCATGGAGAAGCTGGTCCCTCCATTGATGTGCCAGAGGTCGAAGCTGTGGTATTTCTTCCATCGCCATTAACAGTTTCTGATGATCCTGATGATGATAATAATGGAGGAAGAGAAAGTGACCAGAGAATGAGGGACGAAAGTGATGGTGGTGATGTTGAAGAAGTTGAAGAGGCTTGTAGAAGGTTCGAGAAGCATCTGGTGGAGATGATAGTGGAAGAAGGGAAGACGAAGAACTTGATGGATATAGAGGAGCTTCTGTGTTGCTGGAAAAAGCTCAAGTGCCCTGTATTTGTTGACTTAGTATGTAGATTCTATGGGGAACTCTGCAAGGACTTGTTTTCTTCTTCATCAGAAACTATTCATGAGACAAGTTAAGGTGAATAACAATAATAATGATAATGTAACTTGGCTTGGCTTGCCTTGTTTTATATACATACATAGTTAAATACACAATACATCCACTCATTAGTATAAGAATTAACTGACTTTTTTATGAGATTAAGGAAACTAAATATATTACTTCCACCTATTTATATTTATCATTTTTTCCAAACTAACTTGTATGATATAAAGTGATATATAATCTTATGATACAAGTAACTAAATACTTTGAAGTAATGTACTTAACTCCTTAATTTGCCAAAAAATCAGTTAATTATTATATTAAGAATTGGAGATAGTATACAAATGTACTAGGGCTAATATAATTTTTATCCTTCAAGTTTGCCTTTATTTTTATTTTGGTCTTTCAAGTTTCATTTCATTTAAAACTTAATTAATTCCTATAATTTAATAAAAATTTGGATCATTTTGCCCCTTGAGCAGCCAAAATTCATTATTTGAAAGTTGATCAACCAAAACCAATATGAGAATAAACTTAAGAGACTAAAAATGTATTAATCCTTGATAATAATATTGATGAATTGGTTCTATCTATTGGAAATATTTTTCTTATACCATTTTGGTCCTATGTGTAGGCAAAAAAAAGTTGAACATAAATATAAGTCAATTGTAGGGTAATTCATGACTTTTTTTTTCATTTTCGCCCTTATTAAATTTATATTGGAAAGAGAGAGGGGTATAAATGATTTGTAAATGTAAATAGAGACAACAAAATTTAATAAGGGAAAATATAGAAAATCTTATCAATTTAATGCATTTTTTATATCCAAAAAAAGAATACAAATGGCTTACATACAAGACCATACAAAGGGTATGCTTATCCGAAAAGGTAAACTTTACCTTAATAAAGCCAAATAATGATATATTCTTCTCAATGTTGAAGAAAGTTAAGGTTCCTAAAGCAACATTTCAAGGTGCATAAATTTACAGTCTCAGAAGGTAGCTGAAATAAAGAGACATGACTCACATGTCCTTATACAACAGTTATTACCATTGGCAATAAAAAATACATTGCCTCTAAATGTGTCGACGTTTATTCTTCAAAAAGTTGTATGCAAAAATTCTTGTTAATGATGAGTTGGATCAACTATAAAAGCATATCGTTCTCACACTATACCATTTGGAGATAATCTTCCCTCCTTCATTTTTCACTATTATGGTGCACCGTCTACCTTATTCAAGAGGTCAAACTCGATGGCCCAATTCAATATCATTGGATGTATCTCATTGAAAGGTATTCATGTTAAAATTCACGCACATTATGTACACATCGGTACGTCACTAATTATTACTTTGTCCTCATGCTATGTACTTATTACAAGTTCTTAGGGAAGTTAAAGTTATGTGTGAGGAATAAGGAATGACCAAAGGGTTCAATAGCAGAAGGTTATATAGGGGATAAGGTCATCAACTTCTGTTCAAGTACTTTTATGACATCGAGACATCTTTCAACTGTCATCCTCGTGTTAATGATTGCCTCAATGTTGGTCCGTCAACATCAATAAGTTTGTTCCCTCCTATTGGAAAACCAATTGAAGGATATCAATACTTCAACCTGAATCCCAATAAGATACTACAAATACATAGAAATGTCATAATCAACTACACTCAAGTTGGTCATTTCATTCATTGAGTATCAGTACTAACTTATTATTTTATAAATTCAAATTATATTTGTCCAATCATTGACTTCGTAATCATAACAGTGAGTTCTGAAGTTATGTTAAACGTCAACTATGTATCCGGACACAAACATCTGTTAAGGTTGATGGAGCGTACGGTGTATATAGAGTTCCCAAGTTAGTTTGTATGCTGAATACACAATGATGACAACTCTCATCAAGTTTGTCACCACCTCTTTGCAAGCTCAAATAATAACTCTTTTCAATACATATATTACTCAACATAGAGTTATATCCAATAAGTCAATTAGCAAGTTCATCGAGATTATGAAGAGCTCTTGATTCTATCAAAATGATAGCATGATATCTCTAAACAGAAATTTGCAAATGCATCATAAAATTAGTAAATAAACAAGACATCGAGCCTCAGCAACATGCATAGAACAGTTACAATCAGAGTTCGTAAAATGAGCCCTATAGATGGTAATATACTTTAATCAGCACATAAAATAACAAAAGAGGCTTTACAGAGATATGTCGAGATATCTAAGTCCCTGAAGTTATCCTCGATGTACCAGCACCAGAACTATTTCCTGAAAAATGTTAAGAGCAACGGGGTGAGACAACGGTCTTCGTAACCAAATTTCAACTCATCGTACATACCGACGTGTGCTAAAATAGGTATTAAGTGGGATAGAATAAGATAGAGATGCACATAATGTTATAATTAAATCATTTAAATCTTTTCTGTAACAAACTGGCACTTTATTAATAAAATATCCCCGTTGCGATGCAGCCGTAGCCACCTAACGGTCGTACTTGCGTGGATGCAGCTGTAGCCACCCACCAATAACTCAATAAATGGATATAATCCGTTTCGGTGCAGCCATAGCCACCTAATGATGTTGCTCTTATGGATGCAGCCATAGCCACCCATCAGTGCTTCCTTAACCATATGTCATCCGTTTTGGTGCAACTGTAGCCACCAAACGGTATTGCCCTTGTGGGTACAGCCGTAGCCACCTATCAGTGCTTTCTTAATCAGATATCATTCGTTTCGGTGCAGTCGTAGCCACCTAACGGTATTGCCTCTGTGGATGCAGCTGTAGCCACCCATCAGTGCTTTCTTAACCAGATATCATCTGTTTTGGTGCAGCCGTAGCCACCTCACGGTTCAATCATGTGGATGCAGCCGTAGCCACCCACCACCATCTCATGTATCAGATATGGTCCATTTCGGTGCAGCCGTAGCCACCTAACAGTATTGCTCCTGTGGATGCAGCCGTAGCCACCCACAAATGCTTCTGTAACAGATCCATCCGTTTCGGTGCAGTCGTAGCCACCTAACGGTTTTGCTCATGTGGATGCAGCCGTAACCACACACCAGCATCTCATTCATCAAATATGATCCGTTTCGGTGCAGCCGTAGCCACCTAACGGTCTAAATCTCGTGGATGCAGCCGTAGCCATCCATAAATTTCTTTTCATATTTATATTTTTTTTCCAAAAATCACCAGTCCCATTGAACATTTTTTTTAATATAAAATCTATATATCATATCATCGGAGCATATTATCAAATTAACTTAAAAGCTAGTAATCAATATCTATGATAAGTGGAAAGTGGTTACCTCTCGCCAAGCAAAGACAACACTATCACAACAGAAATCCTCATGCTCAAAATCAACAATTTTTCACAATTAATCTAAATAATCCCAGAAACATAACTTTGAGACTAGAAAAAACCTCCTCCTCTCCTTTCTTTCTCCCTCCAGCACACTCCTCTCTCTCTCTCTCCCCAACTCTCCCGCTACTCCCTCACTCGGATGGGTGTGAGTGTGTGTGTGTGAGATAAGAAGGGTGGGGGTATTTATAATACCCCCCCCCCCCCGCCAAAACTGATTGCGTGTGTGTGTGTTTTTGTTTTTTTTCTTCACTCAACCACTCACCCCCATTCCCTAAAACCCAAACGTGCACACCACCACACAGTTTTTTTTCTTTGAGATGATGGGATGTTACAAAGTTGATTTGACAAGTCTTGCAAATAGCCTGCTTCATCATGCAAAAAGGTTTACTGCATACAATATCAACGGGTGCAAGTTCTACATAGTTTCACGAGATTAAGGCTCTCTCATCCAAAAAATTTGGGGTTTTTAGGACTTTTGGTACAAGAAGTTATATGGGCAGCAGTGACGGTAACATGCGTTTTGGAGGTATCCTCTACTATGGAAAATTGGTTGATATCATCGAATTAAATTATCAGGGGCAATTTACTGTCACATTATTCAAGTGTTTTTGGGTAAATACGACAACTCCTCATGGAATAACTACTGATGAACTGGGAATCGATTATGTGAATTTCTCAAATCTCATTCACACATGTGAATCTTAAGACGATGATCTGTATATTCTAGCATTAGAGGCAAGAGAAGTTTATTATGTGGAGGATGAGAAACATAAAGATTGGAGTATAGTTGTTTATCCTAAGCCTAAAGATCTTTGACATGAGCAATAGCGATAAACACATTACCTATGAGGCAGAGCCATTTCTTTCTACTGGTTTATCCTAAGCCTAAAGATCTAATAGATTGGTAGCGGTTTAGAAACCGCTACTATATTTTGCTCTTATATGATATTTTGTAGTGGTTATAAACCACAACAAACGTCACTAGAAAAATCCGAAATGCTCTTACTATTAGTAGCGGTTTTATACAGCACAGATATTAATTGGGCCTAGGCCCGAGCCCATGAAGTGATGCTATGTTTTCATATCTCTAAGGTTATGTTTGGTTTGAAGGGGAGAAATGGAGGTGATAGATAGGATGGAAGGGTAAGGGATGAAAAGGTTTGATGTTATCTTGTTTGGTTATGTTGGAAGGAATGAGAAGGAATAGGTTTTGTCTTTGTTTCAAAAGAGGAAGGGAGATAATCTAATGATTAATATACCATTATACCCTTATATATTAGTTAGGTAAGAATCCTACTGTTCTGAGTAAGGTTAACCATACAACATCATCACCTTGAAATGGCATGCTTCGTATCATAACCCCCTTGGAAATAAAATGAAATTCTAGTGCTCCAAAAACAATATCTTTTAAACTGAAATTATAAGCTTGTGACTGTTCTTCCCATTCAATAATAGCTAGATTTGCACAAGCAGAAATTACTGCTGACAAAGTGTATCCATTGGGATTGAAATCTAATATTCTCATTCTTTTAAATGCTTCCATTGCATGTTCTTCTTGACCCATCTATGCATAGGTCGTAATAATGGTAGTCCATGAAACAACGTTCAGCACATTCATTCTTTCAAACAATCGACAGCCACAGTCTGGTTTTCCACATTTATTATACATTGTAGTAAGAGTATTAATCACGTATGAGCTCTCATCAAACCCCTGTTTTATGGTTTGTGCATGAATAGCTTTCCCATCAAGTAAGGAGCCTGCAACAACAAATGCTTTTAAAGCAATAGCATATATATGTGGATCATACCCAACTTTTGATTTCCACATTTCAAAAAAGTACAACAATGCCTCCATACTGTGACCAGCATGCGCAAGCCCTGCTATTATGCCAGTCCATGATACTACATTTCTAGCTGTCATTTCTTCAAAGATTCTACAACCTTGCACTATTTGGCCTACTTTCATGTATATGTCTAGTAGTGCACTCCCCACAAATACTGAGTTTTTCAAACCATATATCACTGCATACCCATGCAGTAATTCTCTATAACATATGTTCATGCTGGCTGCATAAGCCTTGAGTACAACACTAATCACGAATTGGTCCATTTGAAGTCCTGGCTGGATCCACATGTTTGAGAACAAGGCCAATGCTCCATCAGAATATGAAGCATTGACATAACCAGCAATTACGGTGGTCCAAGAAATTCCATCTCTGAGGCATTTTATCGTATATATCCCTAGCTTTAACCAAGTGGCCTCTTTTTACAAGATGCTTTTAGTTCAGGGTTAATGAAGGGGCAGCAACGAATGCAGAGGAATTATATCCAGAGTACATCCATCTCTTGAAGCCATGGTAGAGTACCCCAAGGAAGTATCTTAGCTCTCTGTCAAAGTTGTAACCCAGATACCCAATTAGCCCACACATCTTCATCTTCCTCCTAACTAAATTTCTTCTCTTTCACTTCAAAAAGCAGAACCAACGGTGGAGAGAGGGAGAAGCCATCGACCCGTCAAACTAGAAAGAAGCAGCAGTTCGCGCAAACCACTTTACCCTCCTCTTCATTCTTCCCTCGCGCTTTGTTTCTTCACCGGTCGAGCGTCAGTCTCCTCCCTCTGTTCCTCAATTCTTCAGCTGCGCTCCTTCTCCCTGCAGAGAGTGTGGAGAAAGAGTACGGTGAGAAGTCGTAGGGAGCAGATCTGAGTTAGAAAATTGGTTTAAATGGTTTAACCAAGTTGGATTGGAATTTAAACCGAGACCTACAATGAATCGGGAACAAGAATGATCTTTAAAAAATGACAGTTTTTGAACCTGACCAAAAAAAAAGATTTTAAAAAATACATAAAAAAATTACCCTCGAAAAATATATAACATATTTTCAAACGGTTCCTAAGCCCATGATATTATTTCATTGAAAAAAAATTGGCTAAAACTTCCTTGTAGTCCTTTATGTTTGTATCAGGTTTCATTTTAGTCCTTTAAGTTTAAAAAGTGTACTTTCAGTCACTCAAACTTAACACCGTTAATTTCTTTTAACGGAAATTCCCGACTCATCAAATTTAATTGATGATTGTGCAATAAAATATTGACAAAGAATACTCACATTTTAATTTTAATTTAATAATATAATAAATTTGATATTTTAAATTGTGTAAAATAAAAAAATTAAAATAACAGCGTTAAGTTTGATAAGTCAGTAATTTCCATTAAGAGAAGCTAACGGCGTTAAGTTTGAGGGACTGAAGTGCACTTTTTAAATTTAAAGAACTAAAGTGAAACCTGACTCAAACATAAAAGATTAAAAGTATACTTGAGCAAAAAAAATTAATATTGAACTATAACTATAATTTTTATATTTAAATAATACATTAATATATTACTTTTAAAACATTGCCACATTGATGCTAATCATATAAATACCAAATCATCCCTCTGTAGACCAAGACTTGATGACTTGCGGTGGATTCTACAAAAATGTCTCACCTTGTTAAGGACAGAGGACAAGAACAACAATATCAACAATGAAACTTCACGTGGATGACTCAATGATGCAAAGTTGTGTTAGTGGCTGCGGGGTGTCCTGAATGATAGAAACTACCGATGAATGTGTGGTTTTAGCTGTAAACTTACCAGCATCCCTCCTTCAATAGTTGAGTTGATAATAATCATCCTTGGTCTTAAATCTGTCCTGAAATAGAAAATTCAGAGACGTTGAGGTTTATTCAGATTCTACGGAGACTATTAATCTAGTTTCTGGGGGTTGCCCTTTCCAACACCTTTTTGAGATGTTAATGATGATGCTTGACTTAGTCTCTATAATAACATAACTTGTTATATAGCAAAATTGTTGTATAGTCTTAATGGTTGTTTTTTTAAATCTTTGATCAATCTTCTTCCCCTCGTAGTGGCTGGCAAGGTGATGAAAGGATTTAATTGGTTTAGATGACGTTCAAAATACACTCGTCATATCTTCCGTAGAGAAGTTGAGAGATGTCCCAAAGTGAAAAAATTGCAAACAGTGATGTTGAGATCTACAAAATGCATAGCAAACCAAGATAGTGTGTTCAGAATGCAAATGAAAGGAACGGCGGTCAGATCCTCATCGCCGGCGGAAATTCTAGTGCTCGCACTCTCCAGTGTTCCTCTGTTTCTATCCCAAAATAATCCCAAGAGATCTTCAATTGATCCTTGCAATCACACCAGATCCGGTCGACGGCGGCAAGTGGTCTACGGCTGAAGAGATTGACTTGATGTTGCAGCTACAGGAGAGTGATGGGTCTGGGGCAGTATCGGCACAAAATTTGTCTACCCCTGAGAGTAATGAGCTGTTGATCTATTTATACGAAGCATTCAACTCTCACAGCTTACCAAACAATGCCTAACATGGTAGTGATCATCTACTGTCTGAGAAAATGTTCTTTTCACTGAAGGTAAAAATTCATTCAGGTTGGACGAGGGAGAGAGGTGCCGTGAATACAAAACATGGAAATCCTTGCTCTTGTTTCAGAGAAAGAACTCAATTGAATCGCTTGGAATTTCTTATATAATCTTTGGCTCATTAGCCAAACAAAGTGTTCTGCGTTTAAGTGAAGACAACAAATTAAGTGCCTGGCTCAATTCTGATAAGGAGAAACCACATGCTTTCTTATCAATTGTTTTGACTAGGGAAATGTGTGGTTTTGAGCAACACTTTGAGACGTTACAACAACAAAAAGAAAGTGTCAACTTTATTCCAAGTTTGAAAATGAGTGATAGAGAGAATGTGGAGGGGTAAGGACAGTATAGCCTGCAAAATGTCACGCTAAAAGTTTCCTATATCTCTAGCAAAACTCTAAATGAGCATGGTGGGGGCGAGGGGATGAATTTAAAGCTTGAAATGTGTAAATGAGAAATTCAAAGGACAGTGGTGGACACAATGAGATGTTCTTGCTGTAAAGAGAATGAGGTCGGGAGTCATTGAATTAATCACCTTCCTTTGCATCACAACAACAGCAAGAGAACAAGTCTGATTAAGGTAGGTATGGTGGCTTTTCCTTTTCTCCACAAATCAA
>JANTPZ010096957.1:0-10260 GCA_025593235.1 Vachellia pachyceras
GAACTAACAAAATAAGGATCAATCATTGTATGGTATTGATTTGACAAGTGTTATTGTCTGTGTTTGGAGTGAGTGGGGTGACTATTCTTCAGCATAAGTATTTTGTCTTTCTCTGTATATGTGAAGATGGCACTGCAATTTCGTAGGAAGGAGCGACTCTTCAGCATGTATTTTGCCTTCAGGTATGTCGTTGTCTCTTCTTTGATGGTGTTAATAGTGATTGCTTCGTGCTTTTTATTCAAAGCCACGGTGGACACCAACTAGTTTCAGCACCAAATCAAATAAAACCAAGTGAAAATGGCCGACCATGATAGGGCGTTCAGAAATCTGATGGTCCGATCCAATCTAAAGTGGTCCATTTCAGTCTAGTCGAGTTCAAATAAACGTGATAATGAAATTAGATTGAACTGGATGTGTTGGATCAAGTTTATAACCAAATGATGAAATCAACAGGAAAGGTCCAATCTGACTTGAGTTATTATTTACTTATTGTTTAGGGGAAATCCCAAAAAAAAAAAAAGATCTATGAAAATACAAAAGCACAATTCAGGATTTACAATTACCGTAATCTCAAATATGAACTCTTAACCAAAAAGGGATTTTGAAATCTGACTAGAGTTTAATTGGTCTTAACCAATATAGTGATTTGGTCTGACACAATATCAATATAAATAAGATGTTTAATTGGTATTATTTTACTCTCCTCGAGCTTTCTTATCCCTTTCTTCCAGGCTGACTATTAGCGTATGATCTTGTCTGCTAAATAATTAAGTAAGGTTAAAAATACGTTTAACAGTGTTTTTTTATAAGATGAGATAATCCCCTCCAGTTTTCAAATGAGCTCTATTACTAAGTTCAATGTTCTGTGTTTTCAATAATATATAAATAATGTTTACAGAATTTAAATAATGAAATATAACTGTAAAATTAAGAGTATCACATTATAAAGCAATATTGTCTCTCTTTCTCTCTCTCTCTCTCTATATAAAAATGTAATATTTTAGTTAATAAAGAAAATGAGCAGAATTTTTTTAAATGCCATCAGATGTATATTTCCTTCGCGCCGTTGACGAGAACGACAGGTGGTCTTCGTCGTTTTGGTATCATTCCAAGTCCACGGTCTTCTGATGATCCCATTGGAGGGGCGGGAAAGTGCAAAGCGACAATGATTACGACCGGCCCAAGGTGACACGACATGTTTGTTACGATAAAGATTCTGGCATGTGAGAAGGAAAATCATGCATTTCCCATTGCTTTGGTAGTGCGATGTCTCTTTTTGACTGGAAACCACTAAAATCATGTTTACACGAATGTAAAATATTTTCTCTCAAAATTGTATATCATATTAAAAAGGTTATTTCCACTCCTAATCAAAACGGTCACATTTTCCCTAATACAAGGAAAAATTGATTACCAAGAGGTTGAACTCTTGTTGGGGGTTCAAATAACATTGTTGCTTGCAATGTTAAATTTATGTTTGATTTCTCTCTCCCCCTCCTTTTTGTCACTACTACAAAAAGTGCTTTATTTTTAATCCAATTGACGCCCTTTCTCAAGAGGCGTATATGTGAGGGGAGTAGAAAATTGGAGCCTACGATGCCCTGTATCATAAAAGGTGTCATAGACTAGACCTATGACGCCGTAAGTTGTACCCTACGGCGCCTTATATTGCAATCCGTAGGTATATTGCAATATTCTTCCTTCGACAAACAAATAATATATGTTCAGTTCATTTCAATTTGATACCTTTTCTAACCTGAAGAGAGGATAAATACAAGCACTGCACTAACTCAACTATAGCAGCAAAACTAAGCACACCCCACACTTGATAAGAAATAATTAATAATAAACAGACAGACACATCGATCATAATATCACACAATACAGCAATATTAATACACTATTTATGGTTCGTCATGGCCTGGTTCCTCATCGACCATTTGCTCATTCTTTTGTATTATGTTCATAAGCATGTTCACTTGTTCTTGGAGCATGGCATTTTCCCTCTCAATTCTAGAACGCTTGCCCTTCTCTTCCAGAAGCTGCACTTGCAGGTGCTCCAGACATCTTGAATTCTCCTCCAATTGTGCGTTCAACCCATCGATTTCCCGGTCCTGCGACCAAAAAATATCATAGTATCTTCCCGACCCTTAACATATATGTTAAAAGCAATGAATACAAAAAACACATATATATACACCTCAACAATGACGGGAGATGAGATCGCTGCAACACTCGATGGATAAAACGGTGTGAATAAAATGGCGGGGGATTTGAGTACGAATAGAGAGTAAGAGCTGAACGTGAGATATGAGAGAGAGCTGAGTGAGAGCTGTCTCTTAAAAGAAAGATATTCCTGGGTAGAGTGAAACAATTTCAAATTTTGTGGCATGAGGGCTTTTTAGACGCCCTATATCTAAGATAGGGTGTAAAAGACACCCTTTTACGCCCTATCTTAAGATAGGGCGCTAGAAGGGTAGCTTTAAGCTCCTTATCTCTGAGATAGAGTGTAAAAGAGTGCCTTTTGACGCTCTATATCAGGATAAGGCACCCTTTTACACCCTATATCAGGATAGAGTGCCAAAACGCACCCTTTACACCCTACCTTAGATATAAGGCACCTAAAACGATCACCTTCATTTTTACTCCTTTTTTAAAAAAAGGATGTGAATTTTAGTAATAAAAACTATACTCTGTAGTATTGTGTGGCTAAACTGAAGATTAGGTTCCTTTTTTTTTCTTATTGTTCAACACCGTGATTAAATTTGCTTGTAAACATTGATTTTTCTAGTTTTAGACATGTGTAAAGAATTTTGATAGTTATATTTTAGTGTCTGCAAAACAGGCTAAGACATAGTTCTTACATTTTTTTTTCATTTGCGATAAACAGTTTGCCATCAAATTTGAATTTGATACGAGAAAAACTCTTTTACTCTAGTTTTTATGGGAATGATACCCGTTTAAATTTTTTTTTATATTTTTTAACTTTCACAAGTCAGCCAAACATCCTTCAATGGAGTTTGATTTTTAGATATGCTTAGATTTGGATTTTACCCTTAAATTCGAATTTATTAATGGATTCGTTTGGAGAAAAAGTAGAGAAGTACTTTTACGTAAGTCGAGGCAAATATATAAAAAAGATTATCTCATTTTACGAAAAAACACTGTTGAACGTGCTTATAGACCCTGAAAAGTACTTTTACCAGGAAAAGCTTGAATGGAGTGGACAAATTTGATTTTGAAAATTGAATTTGAATTCCTTTAAGACAGTTTACAGTTCAACTTCCAGTGGCATCAATTTCTCAATTACGAGAAATTGAGAAATTATTAGGAGATGGTATATTATTACGAGAAACCCCGGAAAAAATATATTGATTGGAAAAAAATAATTTCTCGAACTTGCAAATAACAAAAATCTAGGAGTGTTAGCATATGTAGAGGGGCCTCCTGGGGTGAGAAGTAAAGAGCGTAGAAGACAGAGAACAGGGCCTGAGACTCGTAGGCCTAGAGACGGAGCCCAATGGAACTGAAACACCTTTGTTGTTTATAAATTAACTCTATCCACGTTTGAAAAAGCTTATTTACTTTTTAAAAGCACGTTCAACGATATTTTTTTGTAAAACGAGATAATTTCCTCTACATATTTATCTCGATGTGCGTAAAAGTACTTATCTCCCGCGTTTCCAAACGGACACAGTGAATGTTAGTACTGCAGAGCAATTGATTAATAATTCATGATATCATAGATTTAAATCTCATTATCGATATAAGGATTTTACTAATGAGTGATTTATGACTGTAATTATCTTTATTAACACTCTCTAGAGTCTAAGGTTGGAGGAGTACTAAAATCTTAATAAGCCTCATTGACTCAACCCACGTAGATTTTTTTACCAAAAAAAAAAAGCTAACTTCACCCTGCATGTGCGCTTATGCTGGATTGGATACAGAGGCAAGCTAAGCAGACTAATCAGAAGTGCAGCATTCACGTACATAAGGTTCGTCTTCTATCCACTACTACTACCACATATCCCGACCTTTAATACAAGGCATACTCAAACGTTACAGACTGGGACTGGGGGAGCATGACAGAGAGGAGCTGTAAGGAAGGACACATTCTTTTTGAATAAGAAATGGTAAAGGTTAAACTAGCCAAAAATGAAATACAACCCTTTTTGTTTGCTAGAAAATGAAATACAACTCAGACTTCAGTTTCAGTATATGAAAGCTCCTCTTCAAGTTTTGCATTGATGAAAAGCGAAGGGAAATTGGAATACAGAAGAAAAGGTAGATAGAGATACCCTCACATCCCATCCTAGATATAAGAAAAGTAAGGTAGATGAGTAGGAAGGAGGAGTTAGTAACCCTACAAGACAAAACTACAAATAACTAATTGACCAGCAGATTAAACAGTGAGATAGGAGACAAACGGAGTTTTTAGTTTTTGTGTGTTTATGACAAAACGGAGCAATGGGTTCTATTTAGTATTTACCAAACCTCTTCAAAACCCAGTACCAAACCTCTTCAAAACCCAGAGCCAGCCATATTGGCAGGCCTCCACTGGTTTGCCCTACACCCCTGCCACTTTGGCTGTCACCGTGTCAGGCACTCCCTACCATATCCTTTCCCAAAATCCAATTGAATTAATGCATGACATAACAAGCCCTTTTAGACACAGTTCACTAATTTTAAAGAATCTTTCTTGTTTTAGAGGAAGGAAATGTGTGTTTAGAAAATGTCAGGTGCCCACTCTGGCTCTTCTCGTAATGAGGTTCTCTCTTGGACTCTTCCTGTTCCTTGTCCGCTTGTCCCTCTCTCCGTCTCTCGCACTCCCTGTTTTTGTCTCCACGCTGTAACATTTTCTTGGACCCTCTACTCCTTTCCTTGGGTTCCATTCCATCACACTTTCATTCTCCCAAAATCCAAATTTCAACACCAACTTGCGCTTTCATGTTTTAAATTCACTCATGGGATAATGTTTTTGAGCAAAGTTCAAGCTTTATCTATTGGGTTGGAAAAAAAAAAAGGGAGAATTACCCTCAGATCCCAAGTAAGAGAATTAAATACAAAATGACCCCAAAGATTTACAAAATTATCATAAGGCCCCAAGAATAGCTGCTGATGTTGTAAATGAAGGCTGCTGAGGTTGTTTGATCAGCCTTCATTTATAACCTCAGCAGTTATTCCTGAGATCTTATGGTAATTTTGTAAATCTTTAGGATAATTTTGTATTTAATGTTAACGTTTGGGACCATTTTGTATTTCATTCTCTTACTTAGAACTTCAGGGTAATTCTAAAAAAAAAGCTTTAGCTACTGGGAAGCACACTTTTTTGAACGAATCTGCTAAATCAGAGTATAAAATAATCTTTGCGGCAAAAAGTTCGAGTTCTGTGCATCAGAGTCCAAGTTTTTTTATCCCTCTTCTTAGTCCCCATGTTCACCTAGCATCATTGGCGCCCATGTCCCCCCCCCCTTTGACCACCTTGACCGCCTTCATTTTCATATAACCCTCATCGAACATCTTGTGAACCAGCAGTCTGTTCTGGGCCATGGACGAGCTACTTGGAAATAATGCCGAGAATATCAATTCTGATTCTCCCGTTTGCTCCCTCCAAGGGTCCAGCGTTAGCAAGATGAGCAATAATAGCAATGTTAAGTCTCAAAGCAGCACCGAATCCAACAGTTTTGATGAAAGCCACAAGAGCAGCTCCAGCTGTGTGAGTAATTGCTCTAACATCTGTGATGCCAACGATTCAAGTCTTAGGAGCTATTGCCCTAGCAAGCCTCACAAAGGCAACGACATTAGATGGGATGCCATACAGTTCGTGAAAGCTAAGTATGGAGATTTGGGTTTGGGACATTTCAGGCTGTTGAAGAAGCTGGGTTTTGGGGACATTGGAAGCGTGTACCTGGCCGAGCTTAAAGGGAAGGGTTGTCTCTTCGCAATGAAGGTCATGGATAAGGAAAAGTTGACTGCAAGGAAAAAAATGTCCAGAGTCCAGACTGAGAGGGACATTTTAGGTTCCTTGGACCACCCTTTTCTTCCCACCCTCTATTCTCATTTCCAAACAGAGAAATTCTATTGCTTGCTTATGGAGTTCTGTAATGGTGGTGATCTTCATGTCATCCGCCAGCGCCAGACAGGCAAGCATTTCACTGAGCAAGCTGCAAGGTTAGCAGAAGAACGTGATACATTCTGTTCAATTGGTTACCCAATGATGTGAAAAAAGGGGAAATTTATATATGTTCCGAGTTTTAGATATGTGTTTTCTGACTAATATAAGTTTGTGTATTTGCAGGTTTTACGCTTCTGAAGTTCTTCTTGCTCTTGAGTATCTGCACATGATGGGGGTAGTGTACAGGGACCTGAAGCCTGAGAACGTAATGGTTCGTGAGGATGGCCATATCATGCTCTCTGATTTTGATCTATCATTAAGATGTTGTGTGAGACCTACTCTTGTTCAGTCCAATGAGGAACCATCCAGTCAAGTTTCTTCCTACTGTGTCGAGCCATCATCGTGCATAGACCCATCTTGCAAGCTACCTGTTTGTGCGGAGCCTTCCTGCTTGCAACTGAAGCCTTCTTGCTTCAAACCCCATGTCTTCATCGGTTCCAAAAAGACCAAATCAAAGAGTAGTGTTAAACAGAATTCACCAAACCCTCCAGAATCATATCCTATGCTTATTGCTGAGCCAACCAACGCTCGCTCTATGTCATTTGTTGGGACTCATGAATATCTAGCTCCAGAGATTATAAGAGGAGATGGTCATGGTAGTTCTGTGGATTGGTGGACATTTGGTATTTTCTTGTATGAGTTGTTGCATGGGAAGACACCATTCAGTGGCAGTAGTGGAAACAGAGAGACACTATTAAACATTGTTGGGCAGCCTCTTAGGTTTCCTGAGGGATCAAACATCAGTTCTGCTGCTAAGGATTTGATAAGGGGATTGCTTGTGAAGGACCCAAAGAAGAGGCTTGGGTTTCAGAGAGGTGCATCTGAGATCAAACAACATGCTTTCTTTCAAAGTGTTAATTGGGCTCTAGTTCGTAGTAACCAACCCCCACTGATCCCAAAACCACTTGATCTTTCAGTTTTGAATGAGACTTCGAAGCTGTCAGTGCCTGTTAATGACAAAGGAAACCCTGAGAATTCCAACAGGTCTTCAGGTCCTTACTTGGAGTTTGAATTTTTTTGATGTACATTGATTGTTGGCAACTCCATTTAGTTACATTCCTTTTCGCCAAAACCCAACAAAATTAGTTTAATTATATTCCTCAAGTCTGTTCCTTCACGTGATTTTCTTTCTTCTTTGTTGTAATAAAGTTATATATGCTTCTGGCCAAAAGAGAAGAAAACGAAGAAATGGGTATCACAAGAACAGTTTGTTCATGCACAAACACTTCTGACAATGCACGAGGGAAATGAAAGAAAGAGAAAAGCAGAAACAAAAGGAGGAGGCGAACTTTTGCTTGTGTTTGTCTGATACGTGAAAATGAAATTGTGAAAACTGAATAGATTTGTACAAGTCTATACTTTTAACAAAAATAAAGTACTTTATAAAAGGGAAAAAATTGAACTAGACCACACCCACATGGATAAAGCTACAGTGGTATGGAAATGGGTGCATCTGGTAACCTGAAAAGACAATGAGCGTCCCTATCTCACTGATATGTTTACTTGTATATTCACTTAAAAGTGAGGGATGGTTGCTTGAATGGTTTCAACTGGTGCTTTATTCCTCTGCAATTACAGCCTTTGTTTTGCTTACTAAGATGGCACTTTAATAATTGCAATTCCTTTAGCTATATACAGCTGTTGAAGAAGCAATCGATGGTGAGATGATAGAAACAGGAACAGCAACCTGCAAAATGATAAATCACTCCTCACCCGTCACCGGGCTTTTCCCTTGTCGCTGCATCAATATCCCTTTAAATGTATTAAATTCTTTTTAAAATGGCAATTTTAGAGTAATTAAGGAGTGAGTTTTGACCAACATGACATGGAGGCTGATTCAATCATCATATTTCCATGTGGCAGCCACATCGCCATCCTATTAGACATGTCATCAAAATGTTCATGGATCGGGCTTAGCTGTCTTTCTTCTTCATCTTCTGCTTAATTAGAGTGAAGGTACGCACATATCTGTCATGCAAATGCAATCGTGCCGCATGGCTTAAATGAAAGTCGCGTGAGATAAGTCATTTTACAGTTTAAGAATAAGGATAGATTTTAGAAGTAAAAGACCAGTTTAAGGATATATACAAACAATGGAGATAACTATTTTTTACCCAAAAAAAAGGTAAAAGTGAAAAAATAAAATGAAAGGCAAACTATTTTTAAGTTTCTGACGTAGGGAAGCTTGGACAAAGAACAACGTTGAGGTTCACACAGCAACAAAGAAAAAAGAAAGATCGAAATCCAGTGGGGCAGGCACATGCTGTTGTTGCGTTGCTTAAACAGTAAAATCAGATTCCGCACCGAAGAACAATGCGGAGAAATTCCCCTGCTTAATTATCTCCTTTGTTGTATTTAGGTGTTGTCTTTTTCCGCATATAACTCGAATTGCATTGCTGAACCCGTTATCTTCCTCCCTCTTAAGTTCTAATTAGGTTAGGTAATTTGTATTCCTTTTCATGGATTATCGGCTGCTTCTGGCACTTTCTCTCAGTTTTCTCTTTATCCCCCCTGATATCTCCGTTTCTTCAACTCGATTGCGGAAGTCGGTCGAAGACAAGAGCTCGTAATTTCACACACCCTTTTCCTTGTAATACGGAAAAATGCGAAATAAAACTTTAAGTTCCCATTTTTCTCCCCCAATAAAGTCACAATTTGTCCTATATCTGATGCAGGCGCGGATCAGTGCTTAAATTAAACAAAGAACGTTCTTCAGTGGCGGTTGATCCTAGTCGGGTCACTCAACTCTCTTGGCGTCCCAGGTATTTGCCCTTTCCCGCTTTTCTTTCCTTCATTATTAGATTGTAGGCCGCTTGTTTTTTTATTTGTTTCTCAATTGTGGCATTCAGAGCCTTTCTATACAAGGGATTCTTGTCTGAGGAAGAATGTGACCGTTTGATCCTTCTGGTTAGGGCCTTACTAATTTTATAAATGTAGTCTGGTCTTTCTTCTATTCATATCATCTCAAGCGTCGGGACTTGGGACAAATTTGATCGCTTTGTTTAAATTCAATGGTTAAACTTGTGATATTAGGCGAAGGATAAGCTAGAGAAGTCTATGGTGGCGGATAATGAGTCAGGCAAAAGTGTAGAGAGTACAGTCAGAACAAGCTCTGGAATGTTCCTTGAATATGCCCAGGTAATTACGGGACCTCTCTTTATAATGCTGAACCTGGTAAAGATGTGCTATGTTTTGTTGGTGATGCAGGAGGTGGATGTTTGTTTTTCTTGTAATTGATATTTCATTTTCTAACTAATAGAAAACTTTGATGTTGCTGCTGTAATTATAATACATGGCAGGAGAAAATGTGGTTTAGGAAAAAGAAAGAAGTTTTACTTGTGGTTTTGTTGGAGAGATGGGTTCTCAGGATTTATTGATCAGAAAGTAAAATATAACAGAAACCAGTTTTATTAACATTCATTTAACTTCTATTCAACATTACCCAGTCATAATGCTACTAATCTTCTGATTCTTGCATTTTCATAGTCTTCAGTCAGTTAGCTTTCCTGCAATCTTTAGTTATCTCTCCCCTCTCACCCTTACCTAAAACTAATGCAATATAGTGCACTAACTTGGGATCGTTCTCTTATCAAGCATAATTTCTGCTAATTCCTAGTAAGAATAAGATATTGCTGTTTTGTGGCAATCAGTGAATTGTTTCTTCTCCTGAATTTTGGTGGTTCTTTGTTCGTTTTCTTTTCATTGATATAACTCCTGTTGCATTTTGAGAAAAAATTAGGGCAATGTCTGCACAAGATTTTGTTGCAAAGTAACTCCGCTTTGCCTACAATAGTTATGTGATGAATGCACGTTAAATTTATTGAATTTGATGTCTTGCCTGAAAGGATGACATAGTTTCCCGCGTTGAAGAAAAAATTGCTGCCTGGACCTTCCTTCCAATAGGTAATCATGCAATACCGCATTTCAGCAATATAATTTTTCTGCTTTATTTTAGTTTTATCCTGAAGTCACTTCTTTCATCAGAGAATGGTGAGCCTATTCAAATATTGCACTACGAGAATGGTCAGAAGTATGAGCCACATTTTGATTTTTTTCATGATGAGGTTAATCAGCGAATGGGT
>JANTPZ010096958.1:0-10557 GCA_025593235.1 Vachellia pachyceras
TTGATTCTGGGTTTGTGCAGCTGAGTTCTTGGAGATTCCATGGGTGAAGCCATATATAGGAATCAAGAGTGGGCAAGTGAAGGATTGGAAGAAGGAGGAAGAGGGAGTGAATTTTGCAGTTGCAGGAGCAACAGCTTTGGATCAAAGTTTCCTTCAAGATAGAGGCATCACTGTTCCTACCAATTATTCCCTCACAGTTCAATTGGCTTGGTTCAAGGAATTGCTCCCTTCTCTCTGTAATTCTTCCTCAAGTAAGTCCTCTCTAATTCATTCTTTCACCAATATCAAAGTACTCCGCTCTGTGTGGGTGGATCGTTAATAATCTAAGGGTTAATTGAGAAGTTAGTATTCATTCTTGTAAAACATCTTTCATATATTTATCAATTTTTTCTTCAAATTAACCATATTAATATTCCATCTGTTATAACAAGTAAGAGAGAGGGGAAATTAATAAGGATAATTAGGGTTTTTATAAAAAACAAAGCATATCATATTAGCTAACTCCTCAATATAATTAAATTAGTTGATTATGTCTTTTATTAATAACCGAAGGAATATTATATTACACTCGGTGTTCAGTATAAGCGTCAATTGATATTTTTGGGACGGTAGAAAAACTAAATAACTTGATTACAATATATATTTTGAAATGTTTATGTATATTATTAAATTATATATTAGTTTATAAGTCAGAAAAATTAATTTAAAAATGGTAAATATATAAATTAATTAACTTTTTTATTCTTTTAAAAAAAGTCAATTAGTTAGTATTTTAACATTTGAATATCCTTTAATGTTTTTACCGACCTCTGCGAGCATTTGTAAGCATTATTAGTATTGCGTTTGAAAAACTCAAAAAAGAAGTCAGTTGAAGGAAGAAAAAATGATGTTTGAATTGGAGCAAATTTTGGTTAAAAATAAGCTTTTGGTAAAAAAAAAAAATCACGTTGAGTCAAAGCTAAACATTTTTTACTAAAATTGTGAAAAAAATTAACTAACTAATTGTTTTTTATAGTATTTACAAATTTTTTCTAATAATATATAATATATATTAACTCTTTTTATTTTTATAATTTTAATATTTTTATATATTAGGTTAAAGTATACATTTGATCCTTTAAGTTTATATCAAGTTTTAGTTTAATCACTTAAATTTAAAAATGACATTTTTAGTTTTGTTTTAACACCGTTAGTATTTAACGGAAAATAATCACTCATAAATTTAAAATTGTGATTTTTTTTGTGAAAGAAAATTGTGATTTTGTAGTTAAATGATCACAAAGTATCTTTACATTTTAAATTATAAAAATGATTATATTGAATACCTAAAAATTTAAGTATATTTTATTAATTTTTGATTGTATAATCATTGTTTATATTTAACGAGTCATCATTTTTCGTTGAATAAAATTAACGGTGTTAAGATAAAATGACTAAAAGTACATTTTTAAATTTAAAGAATTAAATTTATATTTAATTTAAATATAAAAGATTAAATTTACAGTTTAGTCTATATATTAATCAAGACAGTAACAATTAGCCTGCCCTTTAAATATCAATCACATGTTCTCATCAACAATTTATTTGTAGTACTTTTGTGTCTCTATCTTCAACCTTTGTGTCCTCTTGTTTTGACCCATGGTGGTACATGGACCCCATTGGGGCCCCTAGAGATTTTTATGTTCTCACTAAAAAATCCTCCGTGAAATATCTTAAACTATATGAAGGTGCTATTATTAATTGGATACTATACTTTTTTAAGTATATCCTCATATTTTCTCATATACGAAATTACGTTTTCATGAATGTTAAAATAATGAAACTGTTGTAAAAGGCAAAGATTTTTCCAAGCTTTCAAATAAAATAATAAAAATTAATCATTTGATCCCTATAACTTTACCTCAATTATTGTAACTTAGTCCTTAAATTTAAAATTCTTGAAAGTCAATTTTTTTATAGTTTTGACTTAATTGGAGTAAAAAAAAGACTTAATTGAAACTCATAGTTTTTTTTTTAAATTTTAACTTAATGCAACTTAATACCTATAGTTTAGCCATTTCAGGCATTAGTTCATAAGTTTTTGAATGGCTAAAATAAAATGTAGAGACTAACATTGAAATTGTTAAAGTAATAGGGATTAAGTTGTATTGCACTGAAGTTCAACGGTTAAAGTTCAATCAAATTAAAACTATAAAAACTAAATTACGCACGTTGAGTTAAAGTTGATAAATTGAGTTGTAATTAAATAAAAACTACATGGAACAATTTATTGATTTTATCAACAAAAACAAGAAGAAAATTATTGGCAGTCTAGCCATCAATTTCACTTCGATCTAAAAATATCTTAATTTTAATGTTGCAGGTTGTAAGAAAGTCCTAGAAAAGTCATTATTTCTTGTGGGAGAAATAGGAGGGAATGACTTCAGTCATCCTTTTGCTTTGCTAATGAACCTTTCAGAGGTTGAAACCTTTGTGGGCCCGGTGATTAGCACAATATCTTCAACCGTAAGGGTAATATATATATTTTTTAAATACTACAATTACTGTTTCATTACTGTTAATTAATTACATGCAAGGACCCATAATAAGAGTTAATTAATTAATTACTGTTAAACCGAAATAATTATTTAACTTGATTTAGAAGTTATGGCTGGTCTTCTGATTTGTTTTATTTTTATCAGTTGCTTATCATGAACATATTATTCTATATTCAATCTAGCTAGTTCCTTGTATAAGAGTTAGTTCGGGGTTAGCTTTGGTCATAATAAGTAACTCTAGTAATATTAAAGACCGAAGCTAATGCAGTATTTGAAAAAGTTATTTGACACTCATTTTTGTTTGATACCACATCTAGTCTTTAATTGTTGAATTACAATCTAGATAATATATTTTTAGGACTGGGAGTATTATTATTTATTAATCTTTCACAAGTTGATTATTTGTGACTGTTGTAGGATTTGATAGGTTTAGGAGCTCAAACGCTCATTGTTCCTGGGAATTTCCCTCTTGGTTGCAGTGCTTCCTACTTAACATGGTTTCAGAGCAGTAATAAGAAAGATTATGACAAAGCTGGTTGCATGGTTTGGTTAAACAAATTTGTTGAATACTATAACCTGAGACTTCAAGCTGAACTAAATCAGCTTCAGCAGCTTTATCCTCATGCCAATATCGTTTATGCTGATTACTACAATGCTGCATTGTCACTCTATCACTCTCCCTCAAAATTCGGTAAAATCTATCCCTCTAAATTACTTACATGCATGCATGCAATTTTTTTTTTTCATACTAAAAATTTGCTATTAAGTCACTAATATAATCATCAATATCAATATAAAATATCAGACTTCTTACAAGCCGTGTTTTTTCATAAGCGGTGAATGGAAAGACATATTTTTGGATTTTGAGCAATGCATGTGATCGACCTGCGTTCTTACTTTCTTCAATCCAAAATATAAGTCTCTTTCAACTACTTCATTGGAATCAAGGGAGAATGATTAATGGAATGAGGTAATATTGAGCTATTTTGACACTTCTGAGATAACATTGCTCATGGGGAAAACTTTTGAAACAAATTTAATTTGCACACCAATCCAATATGTTTTAAATCAAAAGAATTTTTGAACTTCACCCTTTTTGAAATATATCCCACATCTCTCTTCTTTATCAATATCCAATATGAACCACTAACAAATATATAGGGGGAAATTGGAAAGTGGTAATTAATAACTCTCCAAATGATTTATATTATAGACATAAGAATATTTCTTCCATAAGATTCAGAGTTCAATTTCTTTATTAAAGTGGATATTATATTATAGATTGGAGGGGGTGTGTTTCTATGTAAGCGGGTTCTGTGTATTGCATAGAGTTTGAGGAATTAGAAACTCTATTTATGGTAATGGTTTGTAAGCATGTAGTAATGGATAACTACATATTTTCTATATACTAATCCCGATTTTTAAAATAAGAGTCAGCTGACTTTTGCTAAAGAAGATCGAACAAGCTAAATACATTAACTTAAAGTGTTTATATTTATAATTTTTCTCCAAACTAATTTACATGACTCATCTATAAGAAGCTAAAGAAGATCGAACAAGCAAATACATGACTAATATATAATCTAATTAGAAACATAAATAAATATTTTTAAATAATGTAAATATTTAATTTTTTTAATATTTCTAACAAAAGTGAACTATCTCTTAATTATATTTTGGATCGAAGGTAGTATTTTACATTGAAAACATATATGTTTCCTGAGCATGTATATTGCATTAGTGCAGGTTTCACAAGTCTTTCAGCTTGTTGTGGAAGTGGAGGTGCATACAATTACAATGCTTCAGCAATATGTGGAGATGAAGGAGTTAAAGTTTGTGAAGATGCTTCAAGGTACATAAACTGGGATGGTGTTCATTTGACTGAAGCTGCATATAGAGTCATTGCCAAAGCTTTAGTCGCTACTCCTAAATTTAATGCCCTTCACTTCAACAATCATATCACTACTACTCATAATTCCTATATGCATGAGTCTGTTTAGTTTTTAATTCACTAGCTCTTAGTGTGTGTGTGTGTGTGTGTGTGTGTGATTAAATGCTTTTATATGTATGTAATTGCTTGTTATACGTATGATTCGGATCATTATTACAATTATATTTGTATCTATGCATCAGAATCACTTGTTATTCAAGTGATGGATGGAGACATTATCCATCTTCAATAATAGAACACTGTGTAAGTTATTTTAATTTTTAAGTGCAACATAGTAGTAGGTTTGAATATTCCTTTTGTAACTTCATAGTGCTTACCCCTTTAAATAAAAAATAACCTTTTGATTAATCATATGGTGCACATTGCAACATTCCGTCAATGCTATCTTTTCTTTTTCTTTACTTGTTTTTTGCCTTTTCAAATAATCATATTCTTCCTTGGCCTTTAATACAAGTTTTTTGTTGAATTTTTTTTAACATCAAAGCACTATTCACAAGTCGTTTAATAAAGATTGATTCAAAGGGAAATGAATTAATTCACAGACTATAATATTGTGAGTTTAAATCATGCTACCAATATAGGGATATTGTTGGTGGGTGATTTATAAGTATTTTTGTAAGTGTTCTATGGTATGTTTTAGTCTTGATGAATCCTGAGTTCCACCGCCCTGAATTTTTTTAAAAAAAAATGTGTACAACGTTTTAAGTATACGTTACTGGACTGGCCCCGAAAAATTTAGTAGCGGGGCAGATTTTGCATTAAAGTAGTTCCGGGACAGGCCCGAAAAATTTATTAGTGGGGCAACTTTTGCATCGATCAATCCCTTGAAGACATGTACGTTTTTATATTTTGGACTGATTTGAAAACATACTTAATTACTTTCTTAAGCATTTATTGTTTAGTATAAAAAAGTTAATTAGATTTGGACTTTTCAGATAGTTTTTATTTTTTATTATACATTTACTAAAATATTTTTTAGAAAAATATAGACTTTTAAAAAATTAAATCTAAACCACCCAAATTAGATCTGGATGAATCATATGTAATTAACTCTCCCTGCTAGTAAAACATAAATTCCCTAACTGCCATATAAACAAGGCCCGAGGAGTAACTCATTAAATTCATATTAAATTGAATAGAATTTCACTTTTACCCTTATTAATAAAGATATTGAAGGGAAGATATGAAGATTCATTTTTAAGTATTAATTATCCTTCACCTGACTTATATTATAAACCAAATAATTTTTCAAATAGACTACTTATATTGTTAATGAAAGGGAGTATTTTGTAAATGAGAAAAGGAAAAACTAATTGAAAGGTTCAGCTGATGCAATATTAAATGAAACTTAATCATTAATTGCATGCGAATAATTCGCAGGCTGTAAAGAAGCTCTTGGGAAGTCATTGTTTCTGGTAGGCGAAATTGGAGGCAATGACTTCAATAAACCTCTTGTTGCTCGAAGGGGTCTAGCAGAGATTAAAAGTTTCGTGCCTTGTGTTATTGACGTAATATTCTCTTCTACAACAGTGCAAGATTTCTGAAATTCTAAAAAGTGTAATATTAAATCAACTTTAATAAAGAAATTGAACTAATTAAAAAGCTAGACTTATATTAAATATTATAGAAGTACATAGATCGTTTTTTTAATACACCAATGGAGATAGGCATTTTTACTTGGTTATTCCATCAATTAACTGGTTTTAGAACCAGAGCAGAATAGAAATAGCTAGTATAGAAAGTGTCGAAAAATGTCAACAAGTCACACTTTCTGTCGCCCTTTAACTTTACTCGACATAATATTGTATCGATCCTTAATATAAAATCCACTTTAACAGTGTTTAGTTATAGTATAATTTTTTTATTGGATGATTTCAACATTGACTTTGTGTTGGCAGGAGTTGATTTATCTAGGGGCTCAAACCCTAGTGGTCCTGCGAAATTTTTCAATAGGATGCCTTCCATTGTACTTAACAATATATGAGAGCAAAAATAAGAATGAGTATGATGAAGGTGGTTGCTTGAAGTGGTTAAACAAGTTTGCTGAGTACTACAATGAAAGGCTCCAATCTGAACTAAATCACAATCAAGTGCTTCATTCTCGTTCCAAAATTATCTATGCTGATTTATTACAATTCTGTTTTTCCATTATATCATTTTCCCACAAAATTTGGTAATTCGTCTTCCTTCAACTTTTTCACCCATTATTAGCAGTTGACATACTTATTTTTATTTTTTCTGAAAATTGAAATATACTCTACCTAAATGTAGATGCTAAATAACTTATTTGTAGTAGGTATTAAGAAAATTAATTTAGTTATTTATTTGTAGAATAGTAGTTTTTCTAAAGTTTCCCTTTAATCATTCACATTGTAAACTACTACTCCCTTAACTTAAAACTCTCATTTGTGCCATTAATGTGGAGAGTTTAGAAAAAAGTTTAAATTTAAAAGACACAATAAATTAAAATATTACATTTATGATTAAATCGAACTTTTCTGCAAGCTCTTATATTTATGATTAGAGGGAATATACTTTTAGCAGTCACATGAGAAAATAACTTCTATTTTTTTTAAAAAAAATATTCCATTTTTGGTTTAAAATAACATTTCCTATGTTTGCCCATGTCACGCATGATTGTTTTGAAGGGTTGGTTTGAGGTATGTAAGTCCCACAAAATAAATTGGCTTGTCTTTTCATGTCTCACCATCTTTCTCTATTCCAGTGTGTGTGCGTATGCATATAAATAATCTAGACTTACTCTAAAAAAAATTTACTTTGAGCGGGTGACAAATTATTGCCAAAAAATCGCTGTCAAAGCGAAAGTACATCCAGCGATGACTTTTTTTGTCACTATCAATACTTTCATAATTATTAAAAAATAATAATTAGTCAACTAACTACCACATCATTACCTCCTGGTGCCATGTCGCCGACTATTGTCACACCACCACTAATGCTTGCGCACCACATGTCGCCAGCGGATAAAGATGAAAGTTTGCATTCTCTGGGAATCGAATCTCCAACCCTTTGGGCGTACATGTGAGCTTTTGTCAGTTGAGCTGTAATGACTTTGCATACTTTAAATATATATAGTATTACGTTGCATAATAAAATGTAGACATTTATATATACATATATCTTCTAATATCTGCTTAGGAAGCCGTTCATCAAATCCCCATCTCTTCTTGACTCGATAAAAACACTTCAAATTGTTTCTTGCACCTGCCATTTAACAATAATCAATGATATAGAGTAATATATACTACCTCCAATCCTTAATATACTTTTTTGGGATATTAACGAAACTATATACATTACTTTAAAGTATTTACATTTATCATTTTTTCTTTAAACTAATTTGTTTGATTTATAAACTGATATATAATCAATCGGGATAGAAATAAATACTTTGAAGTAATTTACTTGGGTTACTTAGTCTCCTAAAAAAAGAATTAGTTGTTATATTAACTAGTGAATGTTGTGTGTTTGTATTGTCTTACTTACATGTGTACCTTGAATCACCAAGTACTTGTCGTTGATTTGATCAAGAACGAATAACCTAAAATGAACTAACACGCCCCAAGCAGCGGGAAGATCATCAGTCCTTTCTATCTGTAAGTAGTGAGATATGCTCATCGTCACCGTTCTTCCCATATATGTGTACAAAAAGAGACTTCTGATAGAATCATAGATATATATATATATATATAGAGAGGGAGAGAGGGGGGGGGGAATGAAATCACACACACACACAAAACAAGACGCCTGTCTCTGTTATGTATAATTGAGTTTGGTCATCCTCTCACCATTTGTAGCAACCAGCATCAAATATATATAGCAGATTAATCCTCTCTGATCTCATCATTCCTGCGCAATCTCAAAGAAATCTTCATCATCATCATCATTATATCTAACAGGTAAATTAAGTAGACAACGAAAATTGAGACAAGTGTGCGTGCGTGCGGGAGAGAGAGTCTTTGAGAGAAGAAAAGAACTCACCATTGACTTGTATAGTACTCATCCATGGTGAGAAACTGATCATCGCACTCCTTCGTTAACTTCTCTCTTTTGTACGTCGCCAAAGTAATTATGTGTATGCCTATGCAAGTATTTATATATATTTGTTGAATTTTATCATAGATTTTCTGTTCATTCAATTTTTTATGTCGATATTAAAATACTAGTTTTTAATTTAGTTGGTGGATCAAAAGAATAATTATTTTCGAGGAATGATAGTGTATTTTAAAAAAATGTCTCTTAGTAGTTGGCCAAAAAAAGTCTCTTAGTCACATGCGAAAACTAACTAATTAATGCAATATGTGCTTGTTAGTCTGTTAATTATAGATTTTCGAGGAATGATAGTGTAGAGGTTCTACATCACTCCATCTGTCTTTATTATGAAGCACTTGATTATTCAGTGTGATATTAATAATTACTGTCTCTATATTTTTTTTTTCTTTTTGCCAGAACTCTATATTTTTTTAAGATCATAGTTTGAGGCAATTTTTCTTTTTATTGCTTCTCTAGATAATTCCAAATATGAGTGAATTTAATTTTTTTCATCTCCGAATTAATTTAATAATTTGACCATGTTCTTGATTATTGTGTGTGCGCTTTCATTTTTTCCCTTTCTATATCATATGACTCTTGCACTCATAAGACTATTCATTGAGCACAGCTTCTTAGTTAAGAGCCTTGCCCATATTTGGACGGCGAAAGAAAATTAGAGGAGAAAATGGAAGGTGAAATGAGTTTTCATTTGGATAAGAAAAAACTCTTTTTCTTTATCTACTATATATCATGTTATTCTTCATTACTTTGTTTAGGCCATTAATTTTGACACCCAACATTTTTTTAAGATTTTAATATCTAATTTATTTTTCTTAATTTGTTACTAAAACCATTACAACCTTCAAAAACAATATATCTATCTAAATTATTTACTTTTAAAATATAGTAATATGAAGATATGTCTTTATTATATAAATTACTAGTGTCAGTTGGATTGCAACATCTAGACATATATGCTTCCTATTTTTTAACCTTGTAAGAAGTCTGAATCGGCTTCTCATTTCTTATTCTCAGCCATATTTATGAAATGATGATTATAGATCATATTTGCTTTAATGTTATAAAAGCACATTTATATAAACCGATATAAAACTTTTCTCACACATTTACCTCAGACCATAAATCATGTTATAAAAATACTTTCTACCACTAATTCATATAAGTTATCTATTTTTGTTCTGAGAATTGTACCTTTTATTATGCTGCTTTGTTTCCACCAAATCTGCTTTGACAACCATATGTTTTCCTTTTACTGCTTGAATTGCCTTTCTGTTGGTTTCTTCTATGATGACGTGTGTGATAAGGTCTAACAGTGATAATTACTTCGGTTTGTGTTTAAACTGCTGCTTGTAGTCATTCCATGATTTAGGTAGGGGAATCATCAATGGCATGTTGTTGTAACGCGCGACCCCCATTCCTCTCAACCTTTCCTCTGCGTCTTTCACCTGCACCATTCATTACTTTCATTAATTATCAATCACGAATATGACTTGATCGATGATTGCATTATATATCAGAAAAAAGGAGTGGCCAAAATAACTACTCCCTTCCTCCAATCCTATTAGTGTAGATTGCACTATAAACCGGAGCTTATATTAGAATGAAGAGAATATTTTGAAACTTTGTTTTCTTTTTAATTTTGGCATGCTTACCTCCATATTCCAATCAAGACTGAAAAATGGAGCCTGAAGGAAAGAAATGGGGCTTGACGTGATAGAACACTTCTCACATCTAGCTTTACAAAAACTGGACGTGAGAGGGTCTCTCATCTCCTAGTGGCCCCCTTCTCACATCCATTTTTAAGAAGATGCGATATCACCTCTTTTGTAGTAATGTTAACATCTTTAAATGTTTCCATAGATATCAGTTTATCAAATCCCCATCTCTTCTTTGTGGGATAAAAACACTTCAAATTTTCTCTTGTACTTGCCATCAACAGTAATTAATACCGCAACAAGCTTCATGGGTCATTTCCACAAATTTTGCACAGATCAA